>VZRX01023834.1:427608-452513 GCA_013398075.1 Notiomystis cincta
GGGTGGAGGGGAGAAAAAAAATAGCTGCAGCTATTTTATGGAAGTGGTAAAAAATCAATTAGCCCCTTGGTTGTAGATCTTACCTGATCTCCAAGGCGTTCTGTGGACATAAATCTATCCAGCTTCAGTCAGAAGAAAAATTCTGATATAAATCTAGCTGAGACTCATTGGTTTCAGTGAGGCTGAATTCAGATCAAAAAGTGCTCGTAAAAGTTATTTTAGGCTGCTCCAGATCATTATCCTGAATTAGAAGGGTCTTGCCAGACCTGAAGGCTTCTTAATCTTACACCTTTTTTCAGTCCTCTCTTTAAATTCAGCTGATAAATGGAATACGTGAAATAATAAATAAATATAAAATAGATGGCAGAAATCATTTCAAAGGATTTAGCAGCCAAGATAGGGATGCACAGAAACAGCATTTTAAGTTGTCTTGATTTCCAAAAGGAAATAGTTATAAATTAGTTCTAGGGCACCCTGATTCATTTATAAGAGTGGTTCAAGAAACTCTTCAATATTAATTAGTAGCCTGTGAATTCAGCCTATGCAATTATGATGAGACAGTTCTTTGGGTATGAAAGAGCTAACTTATCATATTTTTGAATTCGCCATCTCTAAGCTTGAATATTTTTGTATTTCCATATTTCTCAAGTAGCACTTAATTTAATCTTATCCCCATTTCTTTCAATAAACCATTGTTGCGTCTCTTAAGCAGCACAGCTTCCTCCTCTAACNTCTTGTACAACTCACTCAGTGTTTAAAAGAGTGAGATATCTCATAATGTGCCAAAACCTTGTGGCCACTGTAAACCAAACTCTATTTTTCATTCTCTTCTAATGAACTGATTCAAAATGCACATGGCTACAAAAAAAGAATGGAGTTCAAGAATCTCTACAGGCAAACTACAGAGTTCTTTTTTGTGGTTATGTTTACCTTTTATAAGTGTCTCACTAAGCTAAATGCTTTAGCAACTGTGGGCAGCTTCAGTTCCTCATTATTAGATCTTTGAAGTAATTCTTCTCCAGTATTCAGCACGTGAATTTATTCTGCAATTTGCACTCAATGCCTGCAGTAAGCCCGACTTGTACAAAGACAAAATGCTGTCAACATTTATCTGCTGCTTTACACATGCCTGGAGCAGAGCAAAGGGAAAGTGGCAAGCATTTCTATTCCTGGACTCAAAACAAGCTGCATTCACTTAGTGCAGGATAAAAGGCAGAGTACAGAGATGAAAAAGTAAAGGGGAAGAGAAAGAAAAAAATAGGAGACCCAAAAGAAAAGAAAAGGGAAAAAAAGGGGGGAAACATATTCAAAAGAGAAAGAAGGATAAAATCAAATGCATGATAAAAGAGAGAAAGAAATCTAAATATTAAAAATAAACTCAGCCCTGTGATGTGCTGAGTTCCCCCAGGAGAAGGCAGAACTCCCCATCACTGCTCAGAGGAGCCCAGTGGCACCAAGGTCTGACCTCTGCCAGCCTGGGTGACAACAACCACCCCCAGTGCCACACCAGTGCCACACCAGTGCCAGCAGGCAGGAATTCACCAAACCCAGCACGAGCCTCAGCTCCATCCTGAGCATCCAAGCAGGAGTGAGAAAGGATTGTCTGCAAGTGGGTAGGAGCAAACTTACACAGAGAAAGAAATTTGATACTCAAACCTCTGAAAACTCACCAAATTGCAGAGAAAATGTCCTGATATCTCTACAGGATAATGAAAAACATTATTCTGGTGCAGTTAGTAGGGAGAACATCACAGAATAATTCAAGGATAAGCCATATGGATCCTGTGCAATTATGGCCACTTCAAAGCACCTTTTTTTCCTTGGAAATTGATGTCTATACTGCAGATCCTAATGGGGATGTGCAGATTCCTTTTGTTTTCCTGAAAAAAACCAAACCTGTCAAAACATGTTATTTTTACAAAGTAAAAACAAATATGTATTTTTGGAAAATCTCACAATTTCCAAGTTTGTAACTTTTTGTTGTTTGCAGTGACGAAGACTTTGGACTGCACGAGCAGGAATCCCATTTTTATTGCTACCCAACTCCCTCCTCCCTTCCTCCAACAGATTTTGAAGCAAGAGAGGAAGAGAAGTAAAGCCCCACTATGTGCTGTGCTTGCAGATGAGTTGAAATGTTAATTACATCTCACAGGCTGGCCCTGGGAGGTGCCAAATCCCACTGGAGCCATCCAGCAGCACTGGGACCTGGTGCCCAGAGCTTTGCTGGGAAGATCCTTGCCAGGATTGACATGAGCTGTGTGGTGATACCCCAGAGCTGCTCCAGAGAAGGGCTGAGCATCCTCAGCTCTCTTGGGGAGCTGAGAGCACTTGGCAGGATGCAGCTCAGAGCTGCCTGGCTCATTATTGAGTGATTTATCTCAAACCAGAGCACGGGCAGAGATGTGGCCAGGAGAACTCAGAGTGGCCCTGAGATCCCCCACACAGCCCCCAGGGGCACGGTGTGAGCCCCCATTATCATCGGGGGAAGGGGGGGATGGAGCCCCGACGTGTTTTCTGTGCTAATCTGAGAGCTGGCCCAAATCCCAGCGCTTGGGTCACTGGTACACAGGGTTCTCATTGTGAGCAGGGGGGGAAATGGCAGCCTCGCAGTTGGGCTTTGAAACTATGCATTTTTTAAAACTTGTGTATGCATAAGCCTCTTATTTAATGAATGACTCCCTTTGTATTTACATGTTCCACCATCCGCAGGACAAATAGGGTTTAGNTACGTGAAATAATAAATAAATATAAAATAGATGGCAGAAATCATTTCAAAGGATTTAGCAGCCAAGATAGGGATGCACAGAAACAGCATTTTAAGTTGTCTTGATTTCCAAAAGGAAATAGTTATAAATTAGTTCTAGGGCACCCTGATTCATTTATAAGAGTGGTTCAAGAAACTCTTCAATATTAATTAGTAGCCTGTGAATTCAGCCTATGCAATTATGATGAGACAGTTCTTTGGGTATGAAAGAGCTAACTTATCATATTTTTGAATTCGCCATCTCTAAGCTTGAATATTTTTGTATTTCCATATTTCTCAAGTAGCACTTAATTTAATCTTATCCCCATTTCTTTCAATAAACCATTGTTGCGTCTCTTAAGCAGCACAGCTTCCTCCTCTAACTCATCTCCCCGTGAAATTGGTTTAATGAAGCAGAAAGGTATGAAGCATTAACAACACTGGAATTCATGTGGTAGCACTTCATTTTTCAGAGGCACTCACATTTCCTACCTAATTTATAAAATCAGCACACAAATGATTTTTATCACAGCCATTACATCAGTATAAATTACTGCCTTTTCTATAACACGGCAGTTAGTCTAACTGTTGAAATTATATCTATTAGTCATAGAGAGGAGGAGGGAGAAAGAAAAACTTGTAGGAAAGATTTAGTATAAAATAAGGACTGATAGCAGCCTTATTGAAACACTAATATTAATTTACCAAATGAGCCCAAAGTGAGGCTATTTTGCGAAGGAAAATTAAAAATATACAAAGTGAAGCAAATGGGTCAATTTGTAAGGAGCCCAAAAGGGAACTCGGCAAACAAACCAGGCAGTGTCAGAGGCATTGAGAAATGCAGTTAGGGAGAGGTTCCTCACATCCAGGAAGGTAACACATGCCCCACGTTCCTCCCAAGCTTTCCCCTTCACCCTCTCACTCTGGCACTGGTGTTGTGCTTTTGTGAGTGGCAGCTGCCCCAAAATCATCTTTATCCTCCCCATTTTTTCCACTGCCACCCACTCCAATCCTGGCTGTTCCTTTCCAGGCCAGTGGCAACCAGCCACTACCACCCAACTTTTGCCACTCAGCAAAAATATAACGATTCATGTTGGGAAAACCTTTGTGCCCTCTGCTTTTCCAGGACCTACATCCCACTTTCCAAAGCTCAGCCTGTAAGAAAACAACTCTTCCATCTGCAGAGGCATCACACACTTGAAAAGACTTCAGCCTTGCCCTGCTCTGTCAACAACACCTGTCTCCACCAGAGCTGCTGATGGGATTTGGAGGGGATCCTGTACTCCCATTCCTGTTTGCTGTTCCCCAAGCACGGCTCCTTCCAGAGCTGCTCTGTAAATTCTCTGTCACCCGAGAGGGGCACAGCAAAAACTCTCCGGGAAATGCTCTTTTCACACTCAGGAAGATGCTCCAGAAAATCTGCTCTCCACATAAGTTTTATTCTCAATTATTTCCCCTTGGTGTGGTTCCTGCCTTCCGTGGGATGGGAAGCGCTGGGAGGCAGGGGCCACGCCTTCGGGTTTGTCCTCTCCCAGCACAATGGGACACAGGGCTGCACGGACTCGCTGTCGTTAGGGGCAAGAAGGATTAAAACCATTCTGAGAAAAAAAAAATCAAAATCTGAACTGATGACATTGCCAGTGCAACAGCAAAAAAACCTGCAAGGGGCACTCAGGTCCAGCTGCCTTTCCTTGGTGTGTTTTCCTTCGTGTTTTGATCTGCTTATGGTTTTTATTAATTAGCCTTTTCCTCTCTGTAGTTTCAGAGTGTTTTTTCCAGGCTTTCTCTGTCTCCAGCCCCCGGAATTCTGCTGTAGAAGTGTCTACTGATGGCACCTTGTGGCTAACGCAGAGAAGTGCTTGGGAATAGGAACATGAAGTGAGACAGGAAAACATCCAGCAAAGGCTCTGACAGGAGAGCAAACCCCTCCTGCCACAAAAATGGGGCTGCAGAAAATGGGGCAACTCCACAGCCACCTCCACAGCCCCTGCCTGCCTGCTGCCCCCAGTCCCTCAGTGAGCCCTGGGATGCAAACAGGAGTCCTGGCCCTAAAAATCCTCCCAGCAGGAGGCAGGAGAAGGGAGCAGGGGCCCGGGGCTTGCCCTGGGTGAAGTGAAGCGGCAAATCCATCTAATCCCCTGCGTGAGGGGCAGGAAGGAGCCAGGCCTGAGCTGCCACCAAGAGCCCCTGAGAAGGGGCCAGCTTCGCTGGGTGCCATCCTTGTGGGCAGAGGGGAAGGTCAGCCTGAGCCAGGGGTCAGTTTCTGCCCTGCACTGGGCAGCAGAAGTGCTGACCTCCAGCAGAGCTTTCTGCAGCCCTTTGCAGAGGCCCTGCTGCCGCGGGCTGGGGCGAACCTGCTCGGCGGAGTTGGAGAGACCCCAAATGGGCTCCTGGAGACGTGCTGGAGTCGCTCCAAACCCTCCCCTGCGAGCCCAAGAGTGGCTGGCAGGTCCTAAATGGCCCCAGACTCGCAAGGCAGCTGCTGGTTTGCAGCCGTGGCCAGGCCTGGGGTCACTGCGGGGACATGGCCGGGTCCTTGACAGCCACCAGGGAGGCACAGCCCGGCCCAGCAGGGACCAGGGAGGCACAGCCCAGCCCAGCAGGGACCAGGCTGGCTCTGGGGATGCTGATGGAATCCTGCTCCCATCCACAGCCCAGCCCAGCCCAGCNCAGGATTCCCACAGAGTGAATCCTGCAGTACTGGGGTTAGGAGGCAGCAAAGGGCACGGAGCCAACCTGCAGCTAAAGGACATCTGGCAGCCAGGGGCATCGTGTGAGATGGAGCAGCAAACCTAGGGAGCAGCAAACCACAGGCACAGGGGGACCAAAGCCCCCCAAAGGTCTCCTCAGGAGTTCTGTGGTCACATGAACAAGGCAGGATTTTGTCCCCAACTTTAAGCAATAAACAATGCAGTTTTTAAAAAGAACTGCCTCTCTTTTAATGTGTTTTCTCAGCTTTGATTCAGTCCAGTCATTGACCTCCAAGTACCTGTCCTGCATGTATTTCTCTGGTTTATATTCTCTTATATATGTCATGATCAGAATGCCCCAAAGTTTTGAAGCTCTTTTAAGAGCTGGCTCCAAGTTTCTGCCCCCAACAACTTTCAGTATGAGTAAGCAGCTCACGTGTCACTTGGGAAAGAAAACAGGAGTGCAAGATCACCCAAGAGATCAGATCTGCATTCCAGAGACAGGAACACATAATTATGAGCTCTAAACACAAATTCTCACTCTAGAGGAAAACCCCTAGGATGGAAAACCAGGGAGGTTCATCTCAAGTGTGAAGGACTGGGAACAAATCGTGCTACAGCTGGATATATGAAATCACAAAGGAATCTGAGAAAAAATAGATTTATCTTTATAGATTCTCAGCAGACTAACACCTGCAGACCTAATCAAGCATCATGGCAAAGAAACAGCTCTACCAGCCTTACCTAAACACCCAGGGCAGAAGTAACTCCCCTCACTGTCCTTCCAGGGGTAGGTGCATCCTTATTAAAAGGCAAATGAGTCTCTCCACATTTGGTGTGTCTAAGCAGCAACACAAAATGGACAGAGAAGCTCTCTGTGCCAGGTCTCACCTGCAGCCCTCCCAAGAGGCTGTGCCCACTTTTCATGGCCTGTACTCAGAGATTCTCACAGCTCTGTGCACACAGGTTTTGCATACAACCCACAGCGAGGCACATTTTGTGCTTTCCAGTCCAGCAGAGATAGAGGAATCCTCTTTTACTGATCAAAAACTAATGATAACTCAAGGGAAAAAAGAGAAAAAGCCATGCTGTGGTATGAAAAACAAAATGCCAGACTAAGAGAGGAGGTTCAGCAGTAGCTGAAAATTTAGGGGTTTTAGAAAATCATTTTTTCCCTTTCCTATAAAAGCACCTTCTGCCATAAAATCACTCTTGCAACTTTAGAGTCACTTTTTGTCTCTAGTTATCTACTTAATCCTAGAAGAAAATTAACGCCAACAGATAAAGAATAAAATCCTCACATTAAGGACAACCTTTACCTGGAAAAGAAAGAAGAATGAGACATTCACTGAAGCCCACAACTGCCTTCACTCTTCCATATTACCTGGAAGATGATCAGATACCACTGTGATAAGCAGCCTTAAAAAACTTGGGAAAGCTCGATGGCTGAAATTGGAATAATTTTTTTTTTTCCCCCAAAGGAGATGTTTTACTGCTTTTTTGAAACAGTAAAGCTAAAGGCTTGTCTTTACCTTCTGTGTAAATAACTTCCTTTCCCTGGGGTGTTCATCATCGGTTTGACCTTAAAATGCATGGCAGTGTTCTTAGCAATATTCAATCAATGGCAGGATTAAAGGTGAAATCAGTTACACAGAGGAAGCCTACTGCTGTTTCACCAGTGTGGTGGCTCTAATCTCCCTCTGAGAGACTAAAGATCATAACTGATTTACTTCTCTTCCCTGGGGAACAATTTTCTGTAGCCTGAAGCAATCAGGAAACAGACTGAATTGGCTTTAATACCCATCTGCCCTTCGGGGAGAGACTGTGAAAAGCTACCAGGTTGTTTCTTCTTCATACTTGTAATTAAATAAACTCTGACAAATTTGACAGGCAGAATTTCTAGCAGTACCAGTTGTCTTAAAACTTCCTACCCCGTGTGTAATTGATATATAGCAGCTATTCCCAAGCAGTACTGGAGACTATTTAAACATTAAAATCAGTGATCTGCTGATGATTTAACCTATTGGCAACATACCTCTAATTTTCACACCTATCAAGACTGTGGGACACATTTAAGCACAAGGAAACAGGGCTTACTTTGATTTTTTGGGTTTTTTTTTTTACCTCAGCTGTGATCTTTCTGTTAGTTCCAGAATGCCAGGCACATAAATGAGATGCTATTGATAAAAGAGAGAAACAAATCTTAGAAGTGAGGGAAAATCTGGGAGCATGAAAGAATTTTCATAGAGATGGATAACAAAATACATATCACTAACACCTGAGGCAATAAACTTTTGTTACTTCTCCATTTCTAAACAGTGCCAGGGGCAAACAAGATGACAAAACTATTTCCCTGAAAAACTTCCTGCAATTCAAAACATTTTACAGAGTTGTCACAACATCATAGTAATGGTAATAGTAATAATAATAATAATAATATTAATAATAATTTCTAAAAATAGACTCAAGGTTTTTACTTGTACAGAAAGAATAGAACAGCCCCCAGGGTTGGTGTGAGTGCAGTCATTTTAAATATGCTGATATCTGCCTTTCTCATCTGTATTCCCCAGCATGAGACAGCTTTAAATACCCCATAGGGAAGGGAACTCCTGATTTTTCACTTTACAGGCACCAGAGACACCTTTTATCACATGAGCTCAGCTGAGACAATTTACAGCCACAAACAATTCTGGTTTTTTTCATAATTATTTAACTAATTGTAGGCTAATTCACATATTACTGGAGGAAAGCTTGAGAATTTAAGAAATCCATTGGTTTCTCTGCTCAGAGCTGTTGCCAGCTGAGGCCTGACATCCTGGCAGAGAATCCCAGACTGGTTTGGGTTGGAAAAGAATTTAAATCTCAGCCCACCTGCCACCATCCCAGGTTGCTCCAGTCCTGTTCCAGCCTGGCTTTGGACACTCCCAGGGATGGGGAATCCTCGAGCTGAGGGATCCTGAGCACTCAGAGGTGAAGGAAATGCTGCTGTACCTGCAAGGTGTTTCCAAAGCCCAGCAGGGCAGAGCTCAGCCCAGTGTCACAACAGAAACACAGACATGGAAATACAGCAGGGCAGTATGAAAAACTCACATTGGTGTTTTTACCCAGCCTGAGGTAACTCAGCCTCCCAAAAACTGTCACAAAGCTGATTATGACCCCTTGGAAGAATAACCCACATCAGCTGAGCCACACTTCCCAAATCCAGCCTTCCTGGAGAGCTGGAGTTTAGAAATTATTTAATCTTTCCTAGGGCTGCTGATGAGAAGCTGAATTATCTTTATTAAGGATCAGAGGGCCTTAAAGAATTGCCACCTCCTCTTTGGTCCACACTGCCTGCTGCATCCTCATGGTGTATCAGGGAATACAGGGATCATTGTGGTGATCTAAAGCAGATTTTCAGGAATTAAACAGTCATCTACCACAACAAACCCAAGTCTACTCAAAGGTCTCAAGTTAGAATTTCTCTCTGTGAAGTCAGAATGGCTCTCTGTGAGGATACACAAACTGCTGCTCCTAAAATATTTTTTTTTAAAAATATCAGGCAAAGTGCAATTACAGACTCTTAACAGCAACTTATACAACTATCTGAAAATTTTGTGCTGCAACCCAGGGCAGGTCCTGCAAAAGAATCTTTTGTGCTTCTCTGTGCCTGAAAAGCTGTGCAGACATCTGAGGGGCACCACTCCTGAGCCTGTAATTAATTCCCAGTGCTATTCTGCTGAGTTCTTCCCAGCAAGGAAATAAAGGAGCTTAAATAAAACAAACAGCAAACAGGAATTGAGTGAGAGGTTAGACAGATAAAGCCAAGCATCTGAAGGATTTGTACTTTGCCAAAGTGATAGCAGGGAGAATTGGTGAATGCATTTCCATGTTCAACTCTCTACTTGGTTTTAACACTGTTTTTCAAAAGCAAATTATGATTTAGAGTGTTAAATTGGATATTGTTTCTTATTATTTGGTTAAAAGAACATTAATATTTAGCTACAAGCACCTAAGACAGGTGAGTCATTTTCCTAAGAGCTAAACATTTACCTGTGTCTGATTAAGAGTGATACAAACACTCAAGAGTGACTGCTAAAAATCTGCTTCATGCTGAGATTGCTGATAAAGTCAATTAGGCTGCAGACAAAATCAGGTTTTACTGAGATTTGAAGAATTCAAACATATCCCAAGACTCACAGTTTAAAAAAAATGAGTGTAAATATACATGAAAAAGAGGAATTTTTAAAAATCTTCCCATTCCCCCCATTTCTCTTCTGCACCTGCTTTTTATTGCAATAGCCACAGGCTGTAATAAGACAGCAGTGTGACTTCAAGCATGGACACAAAGGGAGCTCTGTCTGAGCCAGTTACTCAACCCCATGACATGATAGCTCCCATTTCCTCCCCAGTGCTGCTTTCCCAGAGCAGTGACAGAAACCACATTGCAGAACTGTCAAGATGCTAAAACCTGATTGCTAAATGTCAATTACCTTGATTAGGTTTCCTAAAAAAAGGCAAAAAAACCCACAAAAAAGGCAAAAAAGAGTGAGAGATGTGACCAAAGATTTACCTGCTCTGCTCCAACTTGGTAAACTGGAACTCCAACATGTTTTGTGTGCTCACAGATCCATAGATCTGCTCTAAAAACAAAGCTGATTCTCTTCACTAGGAAATTAAAAGCTTAAAATAAACTTTCCTGTTCTTTTAAACAGTGGTTTGAAAGTCTTATTTCTCTTCAAAGAATTATTTATGAGGACAGTTATAAAGATATCTACAGGTATTCAGAATTTCCCAAGGAAGAACCAGCAACACCATGTGAGTGAGGAATTGAAAATCAGTCTAAAACTCAGCCAGAAGAGGATGCAGACAATGATGAGGCTGTTGGGTCTCTGAAGTTCACAGGGACAGGAGATGTTCAGCATTTAGAAAGACCAAACACAAGTTTTTAGCATAGAATCAGGAACTCAGCTGAGAGCCTGAGGAGGCTGTGCCATTGGATAAACAATTGTGGCACGGATTTCAAACAACAAATTCAGCTTGTTACAATTATACAGCACAGAGAGTACAAATTATCCTGTCTTTCACATCAATTTGTCTCTCCTGAGCCTCTATTTCTTCTTCTTTTAATTAATCACCTTTACTTTCTGTGTCCCTCTCATCCACCTGTGCAACAATGCTGAGAGTGAGCCAGAATTTTTTACTCTTGCAAAAAGAAAAGGAACATTCCTAATTTTTATTTATCTCTGTTATATGGCTCATCATTGAAAAAAAAATCCATTTTCTGCAAAGAGGTTTCTGGCTCTCTAGCTGCCAATTATCTAATTATTTTTCCTTCAATTACATTTAAAACATTATTTTTATGTGGCCTTGCAGCCACTTTTTCACTCACACAGCTCCAGCTGTGTGTCAGATTTCTGTAGCCACTGCCAACCTGCTTCAGAGACATCTCCAGCACAGAAAACCACCTGAGTGGATGTGGTTTGCTGGCAAAAATACACACAAATACCTTGGCACCAGGTCAAAACTTCTCCCATCCTCACAGATCCCCGAGGAATGACACCTGGATATTGCTACCAGACAGCCCAGACTGGAAAAACCTCTGGTTGATCTGATCTGGTCTTGCTGAGGAGCTGCTTTGGTGCTCCAAACCTCCACCCTTTTGAACAGGACTGTCAGAAATTTGGATTTTATTCCTGACCCTGGCACCCAGCAATGACCTGCCATGAAGGGTTGTGTGCATCAGTCATTATCTCACCTGAATTTCTGGAGTTATTCAGTGTAACAACGATTTTTGCAGGGCTTGAGCGAGGGAAAAAAATCATACAGAAGATGAGAATCAACAAAATTTATGGTTTAAAACCCCTTTTCCTTCTGCAAAAACAAACTGTCAGATATAATGCCAGAGTAACTTTTAAACAGATATTCATGGAGTTGAATATCAGGATTTGTAGCTTTTCCATGGAGAGCTCAATCTTTTCATTTTGCCACCCTCCAAATCCTAAAAACATCATCCCGCAAAGGTTTCCTCTCTATTTAAATCCTTAAACTTACAAAAACTCAGATATTCTCCCCAGCTCCCCCCACTTCCAGCAGATAAAACCGAGAGATAAGGAAGTTGTGATGTTCTTTTGACCTTCTGCCGAAGGTAAGGACCACCTGTCGATCTGAATTTCCCTTGCAAATCCGCCGGAGCTGCGCTGCTGGTGCCCGCGTTATCTCTGATTATCCATCCTCTGGGACAACTGCTCAACTCAGGGAGCAAACGACTGCCCCGAGCTGGCATTTCCCACCTCCCCTGGTCGGAAGAACCCCCCAGCCCAACTGAAAAATGAGGTTTTGCTTCTCCTCGCTCGGAAGAACGAGACGGAAACCTCGGTGCGGGGATTTCTGTTGGTCCCGTCGGAGGAGGACGAGCAGCGCTGGCATCAGGGCGGTCCCAAAGAGGAGATTTTGCCTGGGGACGCACCAGCAGTGCTCAGACAGAGTGTTTCTCTGCAAAAGGTGCTGCCCAAAATACGATTTTAGTGGCAGGAATTCCGGGGGGTTCCTGAGCAGGTGCCAAAGCCAGCCCCAACCTGCGCTGCCCGTGCGAAACACCCCCGGCATTCCCGGTTTTCCGTGGGTGCTGCTGCCACTCTGCTCCCCGAGAGCCCATCGCTGGGGTCGGGATCCTGCAGGGATCACAGCAATTCCTCATCATCCTCCCTCTCCTTGGCTTTGTTTCCTTCTTTCACCAGAACATGGCAGCTGAAAACCGACCGATATTTCATTTTCTGCAGTATTACTGCGCCAGTGCTCACACGGGTCTGGCTCTTCTGCTGCTCCCGCTACGGTCAGATTTTCCTTTCTGCCATGAAATCCCTCATTTCCCTGCCCACTTTCTTTGCTTGGAAAGCAGGTTGGGAGTCTGGGGTGCTTTGGATTCTTTATCTGGTCCTGTTTTGGCCACTCTGGGAGGCTGTGCAGGGAAACTGCAGCGAGCTGGGGCAGGGAACAGCTGGCCAGGGCTGATCCAAAGGCTCAAAAACCTGGATTCCACATTCCCTTTCCTCCCTGAGCAGGCGGGGCAAGCACCCACCACCGAGCAGATCTATGGGCAAGAGTGCCATAAAACAGCCAAATATCGTTTCATAAAATTGGCTTCTACTCTGTGTTTAACAGAGACATTAATTTAGGAAAGGTTTCTCCTTTGCTGATTCCCATCAGTTATTAGAAATATTCTCATTGTATTAGAAATATGCAGGAGAATATTTTGTTTGTGATGTTCAAATCTGCTGGAGACTTCCATTCATTTCAATTGAAATAAAAGATTTTCTTCTTGAAATAGGATATATCACACAAACTAACTATGGAAAAGATTTTTTTTTAGCAGGAAAAGGCACCATTTCTGGTGTTTTGAAGTCACCTGATCTATGTTTTGGTTAGTGTGGTGGTGTCAGTCACCTTCTCTTCCAACTTCTTTTTATGAATAAACTGAATTTGTTCAGACCACAAGTCCGTGCTCTGCCAGACCCAAGCCCCAGTGTTTGTAAATACACATTTGACTGACAAGTCAATGAACAACATCCTCTCTCAAAAAAATGCCCTTGTACATTTCAAAAAGAAAGAAGCACCGTTTATGGATTTCTGATTTAAGAATTAAATAGGAGCTAGGAGCTATTGAAATAAAATCTCCATAGAAACTTGTATTTCTCAAGATAAGCCTTTGAAGGAAAGGGGCAATGATAGCTTAAGAAGAGAAAATAATCCTAAAAGATACAACCTCCTGTAAAAATTCTGCAAGACAAAATGAATGAAAAATTCTCCTTTGAGAGCTGAAGCAAAGAGCTGCTCTCTGCAAATGTTTTGCCAGAAATGAGACACTTTTAAACCAGACTGAACCAGCAGCAGCCTGTGACGTGCTGGGGTAGAAATCCCCAACCCAACCTGCAATACCATGTGAAAGTTGGTTTCCTGCAGAGGTAAAAAGGTCTTTAGATGCCACCTTGATTTTAGGGAGTTCCCTTTCAGAGCTGCAGCAGCTGGGCACGAACACATCTGAGGCACCCAAAGATAAAAGCTGAATTTTGGGGCTCTGAATTGCAGGAGCTGAACTGGGGCCTTGCCCATCAGCTTCACCATTTTTAATGTTTCCAAAAACAACATAAATGATGACAATGGTGGCTGCTGCTTCCTTCCCCTTAGGGAAAATTCACTGTGTCTCCAAAATTTTACTCCTTGTTGTATTCCCACAGGCAATATCCAATATTCTGGAAGCTGTCCACAGCTAGATGGTCACAGTTTGTTTGGGGCAAAACCCAAAGCTCCTCACACAGAGTAAAAAGTTCACCCTGTAGGAACTTAAACCTCATTTCTGTTTTCCAACACAGGACAGAGGAGTGTGAGTGAAAAATAAAAATCGAATTAATAGAATTCATGGGACTTGAAGAGGGAGCTCAGCTCTCCAGGACACCCTCAGTGCAAAAATGGGTGGGAAAAAGGCCTAATTAATGGCAAGAATTAATCCACAGTCCCAATTGTGTAAACAAATCACAGCCTGGGCATACACGAGACATCCACACCTGTTCAGGAATAAAGAATTTCCTTGTACCAGAATGGAAGTCTGAGAACTGTATTAGAGCCTAAAACATAACAAGAATCATTATACAGATGTTAAAAAGCAAATGGCAAATTTCCCAAATCACCCAAACTCCCAGATGAAAACATTGCTGATGCTCACAATGCACACACAAAGTGTGCCCTACAAATCACCACTGTCAGGTGTTTGAGGGAGCTGCTGATAATTATTTAAAGCTAAATTATCACAGATCCAATGGAGCAGCTCTTCACAGCTGCCAAAATTGTTACAGCACCTCAGGAAGAGGAGGATGTGGCTTTCAAACCTTTCCTAGGAAAGGAGAAAATGCAGTTTTTTGACCTCTGTCTGCATAACCTCATTTCATTTCCAGCTGAGCATAAGGTGGTCATTCCAAAAAATGATATTAAGGAAAGAATTCAAAGTGTGAAAAATGACAGAGGGCTCCCCAAAACTTCAGTGGCTGCTCCACATCAGACATGGTCCCTAAGTGGTGAAATATGGTGAAATTATGTAAATTAATTATTGATCCCCTCTGAGGCTGCACACACTGAGCATATTTTCCACCAGATTTCTGAAAGAAAGAGAGGAGACTCACACACTACCTGATTTCAGCAGTCAAAACTTACTTGGCTCTGTTCTCACAGCTCATCACAGATGATGGTGAATTCCTCTCATGTTTCTCTTCACTAGAGAGCAGAAAGCCACTGGACTGAGGGCCACAGTTAACAACTGACACCAGGATGGGACCGAAGGACTTCAAACATGGTATCTGTGAATGACACGTGAGATCTTAATTGTTACAGCCCTTTGCCATAAACTAGAAATTACCAGTGCAATTCTCTAATTGTTACCTGATACTCTTTGGTAATTTCAGATCATTAGGAAATATCCTCTTCCATTCCATCCAACAAAATTCAAACAAGTAATGGTAGGCGTCAATTTTTTAGTTTTTTCCTTTAGAAGATGACACCAAGCAGTTAATTGTGGTTATGTTATTTTTCCTTCTGCAAGAACTCCTAGAACTCAGTCTATGTTTTGGTCTTAACATTTTTCCCCCCTAGAATTGGTTTATAATAATGTTTGAACTAGGAACTAATTCCTAAATAAAAACTGGATTCAGGCCAGATGAAAGTCCAGCTTTGATCTCAGAAGATCTCTCACTTGGTCATGTGGGATTTGAGGTAATTTTTTACTGCTTTGTCACAGTCTGCAGGTTTGAATGTGGCTTTAGAGGATGGGTTGGAGCAATTTGATTTATGGATGTAACATAATTCCCAGACTCAGATTCAGCCCTTAAACTTTGGGCTTCTTGAGATCTCCTTAGGTACTTCTGCTGCCCCATTCCAGTTGCACTCAAATGCTTTAGAAACACCTATAAACTGAAAAAAGGCACCATTTTTTCTTTAATATTACGAATATCTCGAGCAGACTTTAATTTATTTTTTTCTCTTTTTTGCTGTTTCTATATGTACACGAGCAAAAGAGGGAAGCCAAGAAGAAACGCTCAGGGGAAAAAAAAATTCCATTTACACACGGAGCGGAAATCCCCTGAAATTCCCACGGAGTTTCGCCTCTCAGGTCTGTTCTATCAGCAGAGCTGTCCTGCCAAGGGCTCGGGGAGTGAAGGCAGAGACCTTGAACCGCGCTCTGCATCCAGCGCTGATGCTCGGAGCGGACCCGGCGGGACCCGTTGCTAAGCGAAGGGAGCTGATCGCTGCCTTTGTGCCCGAGCTTTCGGGATGTGTGGCCTCGCTGAATGGTCGGGAGGTCAGGAATGCGTGGGTCAGCCTGGGCAGAGCCCGGCCCGACTGAATGGGCACCTCTGGGAGCAGATGGGGAAGGGCAAATTCGCTGTCGTGGTTGGAGGCATCGGCGGCGGCGAGGGGTTCAGGCAGAGCGCGGGGTCCTGCCCCAGTCCCACGCTTCCCCACCTGAAACCTCAGAACATTTCCCTCTCTAAAGCCCGCAGAGCAGCGCTGTCCTGCCTCGCTCCAGCCCCAGCCCTGCCTAGTTAGATTTAGACTAAGGGCAGCCAGGAAATCCTGCTGCGAATGGGTGGCAGTAAATTCGTGTCGCTCCTGAGTGCCTGGCTCTTTGTCTTCGTTTGTTCCACCGATTCTCCCACTCTCTTCACACTTGAGGGAAGTGGGATTGTGCAGAAGACAGCCCCAAAACGGCTGAGCCGATCTGGGACCTGCTATCCCAAAACCCGTGTTCCTATTCTCACTCACAGCCAGCCCCCATCATCTGTGCTCGGAAAACAGTTCAGTCCAGCAAACCACCGCCTTTTGGGGCATCATTTTGTACCCAGGGCAGCCCCCTCTGGGTCAGGCAGTGCCAGCACTGCGGAGCCACAAGCACAGAATAAAAATCAAGACCTCCTCTCTTAGGTCGGGAGTTCAAACCGCGCTTGTGCCCTCAGAAAATGCCCAGGGCGGGAGCTCTGAGCATCGTCGGTCTGAGCTGGGAAGGGCTCCCCCTGCTCAGCCTAAGAAAGGAGGGACTGACCCACTTCAGGATGCTTCCCTTAGGCTCACAGGGCTCTGGGAAATAGGACAGGCGAGCACAGGGATCAATAATAGCCAAGTGCTACAGGGAGCCCATTAGGATCAGCCCATCCATCAGGGTTCCAAGAGCTCTTTCCAGCCTGGCAGTAGCCTGGGGCTTGGCTGAGGCGGAATGTGGCACCCACCCCAGCTCCTGCCTGGCTCCAAAAGACAGCTCTTGGCAGGAGCTCCCCGGGCCAGCTCTGCACAGCAGAGTTCCCAGTCCTTGCCCCTGCGATCTTGCAGTGCCTTAGGATCAGTGTCCTGCAGGTAAACAGAGCCCCAAAATACCAAAAGGTCGGCACAAGACTGTGGTTCCTCTGTCCTTTCCAGCAAGGGAAGTGCTCAGGGCGTTCCTGGAGTGGGGGAGGCATTTTTTTCTTCTCAGGAGTGTATTGGTTTTATACAGCCTGGATTTTGGTAGCAGGGGGGAACTGGAGGAGGAGTGGTTTGAGTTCAGCACTTGAGGATTCTGGGTATGATCACATTCGGATTTTGAATACTCCCTCATGGGAAACCTGTGAATAGTTCAGAAAGGAGCCCTGCAGGAAGTCCTCACCTGCCCAAACACCAAACTCACAGGGGATGGATTCCTCCACAATTTCATTTAATGTGACTCTCAGGAGCATCCCTGGTGACTTTGGGTGTGATGTGGCAAGACAGACACATCAGTCAGAGCCTTCCCCTCAGAGCTGCACTTCCTCAGTGGTTTTTGGGGAGCCATTCAGGTCCTGTGTGCTCACACTCCTTGGGGGTGTGAACTGCACTGCCTGCACTGCTATTTCCAGTTCAACATGGATAGATACAGGTTTATTCTCCCATGGACTGTGACCTTTCTCATGGGCAGTGGCTATAAAGAATGCAGGTAGTGAAGAGTCTGTTCTGCTGCTGGGTGAGTTATTTCATTGATCTTCAGTGTTAAAGATGTGCAGTGCTTGATGAGCATTTCTCACTTCAGGACTTAGGTCTACTCCAAAGCAGATGGGGAAATATCACAGAGAATGGGTTTTTATGGTTTGTTTTAGAGGGAGATGATACCACATACAGAATCTGTAACACTCTAATTGTAACAAGCCTTAGAGCTAAAAAAAAATTAA
The DNA here is from genome assembly GCA_013398075.1 of Notiomystis cincta. Lineage (NCBI taxonomy): Eukaryota > Metazoa > Chordata > Aves > Passeriformes > Notiomystidae > Notiomystis > Notiomystis cincta. The sequence goes on from VZRX01023834.1 coordinate 445,245, forward strand.
ATTAAACCTAAGCACACACATTCTTAATTCTAACTATTAGGGCAAGCAAAATAATTGCACCAGTGCTACCCAAACTTCTACAAATTACATGTGACCAGTTTTCTTCTTGCTCAGAATGCTGAAACACAGCAGGACAAGAGCAGGGAAGAAAGGCAGGCACACATGTGCTGTCTTCTAGAAGACTGTTCCCAGGGAAATCCACAGAGTTGGAGATTCTTGCAAAGTCAGAGTTCAGAATAAAGTAGGAAGACTGTGCTCATCAGAACAACAATTTGTGGTTGTGCAAATCATAAGCCGGGGTGAGGTGGGGGGAAGATAAATAGGTTAATCTGTTGTAAACTGATTTTGACCCTGAAGGTGATCACAGGTACACAGCATTACGGCACTTTAAACTGTTTTATGCAAAGCTTAAAAAAGACCCAGCAACAAACAAAGCTTTTTTTGTGTTTGCTAAACAAAGCATGAAAGAATAGTGACAAAAGTAGGAGGAGCCGAGTTTGTCCGGACAAAGCCAGGAGGAGGAGCCCTCATGCAATGGAAATGCAGTTCAGTGCTCCTGGATTGATATGCTCATCCTTTAAACCCCCAGGGCTGGGAGATCACAGGGCCTGAAAGTCCATCAAAGAGCACTTCTCTGCATTGATCCAGTCTGCAGCGGAAGGCTGGTGGGGGTCTGCTCTTCTCTATAAGACTGCCTCCGAAGATAATCAGCTTTTCTTCTTGGAAACTGGGGAATCCCGAACATCAATAAAGTGTTATTTCAAGTAAAACATCGGTCTAAACCTGCGGAGGCCCGGACATGTGTGTGTCTCTTCTGTGGGGTTGTGTTGCTCTTTGTTTTTTTTTAAAAAGAAAATAAAAAATAAAACCCCGAGTATATAACAACACGTGAGGGAAAATATTTTACCTTGAAAGCATAATCTTAATGCCTGGGCTGTCCTCTCCAACTTGTCAACAGCAGAATCTCCTGTAGGGGTCTTTAAAGCAGTTTTACAAACTTTCCTGGGGATGCTCAAGCATCACAGCAGCACCTGACCTATAAAGAAAATGTTTTTAAAAAGTTTGAAAGTCCCGATGTGATTTTTAGCTAGGTTTAAATGTGTGGCAGGCAGGCAGTCACAGCCTGGTCCAGCTGCTGGGTTTTAAACACTTCAGGCCTGACAAAAGAGGAACTGGGAGTGTGGGGAATGTTTCACACTGACAGCTCTGGGACTGACTCAGGCCACGCTCTCCAGAGCTCCCAGGTGATCAGGGAACCCCCCTGATCTCCCTCTCCCAGCTCTGGGTTCAGTTTGTTCAAATTCCAGCTGGAACATCCATATTTCAAAGGGATGAAGCAGGTGTGGGAGGGAGGCCAGGCAATCCAGCACTGCCTGATGTAACCAGAGCCTGAAAGTCATTAATCAACCACTCCACTCGTTGGACACTGGAAACTGTTGGGATATTTTATTTATACAAGGGGAAGGGTGTTGAACAAACAGAGGATGGTACAGGATTTTCCATCCCAGCAGGTGTAATGTGGCTTGGTGAAACTTAGGAATATTTCAATACCATTGAATGGCTGTGTTTGAGGAACATAAATCAGATGGCTGGACAGATCCCAGTGCCCTGGAGCACCTGGTAATTCCCAAACAACCTCGGACATCCTGGTGCTTGGGACAATTTCAGGTGAGCACAACCATTGCAGAGAAAGTGGTGAGAACTCCCTGTGAGCACTGTCTGTGAGTAGAACAGAGAGGAGAAAGAGCAGAGACTCAGCTGCTTGCAAATAGTCCATTTCACGATTTTGGGGGTGAGAAAGGGTGGCAGAGGATGTGGTTTCTTCCAAAACACTTGGCTCTGGTGTAGGCTTGGAGCTCCTGGGATTAGCAGGCCACCAATCTGGGGCTTTGGCAAGCAGGCACACACAAAGTACTTTTGCTGAGCACATTTCAACGAGAATTCTGTGTGAGCTAACAAATCCCTGGCTATGCTAGAGTTCTAAAAAATGAATACTACAGATCAGAGCAATCTCTTGCCCTCAAAATACACTCGTGGATCATTTCCCTTTCACTTAACTCCCCTCCTTCCCCCCAAAAAAAATCACAATACTGAGAACTAGAAAAGAGTTTCTGTTAATTACACACAGCCTAGCTCTCAAGTGCTTTGTAAGAATATTATTTGTTGAAGATTGTCTTCTCCTGCTCAGATAGAGAGTTGATTAGTCAATATTATTGATTATTTTTATGACCTCAATATCTACAGCCCTCAGAAAATTTACAGATCCTATCAGCGTAATACAGAGTAGAAAACAGCTTCTGCCTCAAGAGACTGGCAATCTCTGCTTTCTTTTACAGAGGGAATTTTAAAAGTAGAATTTTGCCATTCAAGTTGCACTGATTTATCCAGTGAGGACACAATGCAGCAGTGGCAACTTAAACTGGAAAATTCTGAAAAAATAAAAATATTCCTGTTCTGGTGTAAACACATCCACGCAGGAAATCATGCCCTACATGACAACTGCTCCTCAGTCTGCCCCCGAGCATCTCTGCAAAGCCATCTGCCAAAGGTCACCACCCGCAGCCCCAGCAACACCTCTCACACGTTTGCCTCCAAAGATGCTCCAGCCAGGGCTCCCTGGAAGAGCTGAGACACTCCCAGGCTTGGTTAACCTGGAGCTGCCCTGGAGGTGCTCCTGTGAACAGTTCTGCTGCTGAATCGGGGCAGTGGTACTCCCTGCACAGCTGAAAACGCCTGAGAGCATCTCACAGAGACACCAAACCCTGATTAAAGCAGAGAGAGATGGGGGGAGAGTCACAAAAACACAGATACTGCAGAGCCAGCTGAGGCTGCCTGAAAGCCAAGGCAGAAAGACATCAGCGATTCCCATTGTTTTCCTCTGGGATCGCTTTCTGCTGGCAGTTTTGGAGCCACCAGCGCGGGGCAGGTGAGCACAGGGGTGGCTCCAGAGCCTGGAGTGGGGAGGGCATCGCAGAGCTGAGGGATCTGCCTGGAAGACAAGAGCAGAGCATCGGGAGAGGCTGAGCTTGCAGGGGTGAGAAAAGGCCGGGGGTGAGAAAAGGCCGGGGGTCAGCAGCTTACAGGGAGGGATGGAAAGGGGTCTGATGAAAGTCGGCAGAACAGCGGTTAAAAAAGGCAAAGCTAAGACAGGAATTTTGGCTTCCCGACAATCAGTGAGGAAAATTAAAGCCAGAGAGTGTTACAGGGTGAAAGCACTCATAGAAAGTGCCCTCCAGAGTAGAAAGAAATGCTGAAGAAAATGAAGATAAAACACCCAAACAGCGACTATTCTGAAGGAGTTGCGATGTCCAGCACAGTGAGCTGAGTTTTGAAGAGTTGAATTAATGTGCACACATCCAAAAGTGCTTACAGGTGTCAGGAGGCAGCGATAAACACGGGATATTCCATAGTCCCGCCCACAAAGAAACCTCCCTGATGCGACAAACAAGGCTCAGGAGAAATGGTCCCAACTAAAAGAGCTGCTCGGGCTTTCCCTGGACAATTATCCCCACTGGGGATCTCTTTGGAGCAGCAGCAAGGCAGGCAGCTCTCCTTTTGTTTAGCGCTGGAGTTGGGATTCCTGCAGGAATTCCCTTCTCGGCTGAGGCTGCACAGGGAGCCGGCAGCATCAATAATCAGAATAAACCCCTCGGCAGAGGCCATCCCTCCCCGGAGGGATGTTGGCTCCTCACACTCCGCGCCTTTTCCAGCGTTTACAGAACAAACCCAGCGCTGGTTTGTGTTTAGCACTTCAGGCAAACAGCCCTCTCCCGAGTCTTGCAGCCAGGCTCTGGAAAGAGGACGAGGAGCCAAATCTTTTTTGGTCTCAGGGGTTTCTCGCAGCAATTTCCCTATTTTCTCACTCAGTTTGACGGTGAGTGGGGGCTCTGTGGTTCGGTTCTGTCCCTGGGGAGGGCAGGGGCTCATCACTTCACAGGGCAGGCCTGGCAGGCTCAGACTTCAACAAAAAATGGGCTGCACCGAGCTCTCCATGGGGCTGCTGCCATCCATCCCCACTTTTCCTGCCAGCGAGCAATTCCCAGCCGTGGGCGGCACAAAGAGGAAACAAAAAAAGATAGCGAGAATTGTAACAGGCAGAGAAGGCAAAAATGTAGGGATTTCCCCATTTAAATGCGAGTAAAAGTGAAAGCACCACGTATTTTCCTAAAGAAAGAGCGTATTTTAAGTAACCAATTCAAAGCTTCCACGCTGAACTTTTATTACTTCCACTGCCACCACGGGGTTTAGTTTTAACCAAGGAGAGCCCCAAAGTTTGCAATTTTCACCTCTGAGAGCCCCAAAGTTTGCAAGTTTCACCTCTGAGCACGCAGCCAGCATCCCCTCTCCTCTGCAGCACTTTAGATATTCATGAAGCCCGCGGTGTGAAGCACTTTTCATTTCTGCCGTGCTTGGTAAATTAGCCAGCAGGCAGGGAGCAGACAATAATAACAGATTCCTCTTCGATTGCCGGGTTTGATTTGCTGCATCTCTCGGTGTTTTGATCATTTGCACTGGAGATAAGTCGCACACAATTTGGTGGCTGGCAAAGTGGGATTTAATAAGTCTCCTGTAAAACACAGCGTGTATGCAAACAGCCCAGAGGATTAGAGCCCTGCTCGCTTAGTTTGGGACTTGGTGCAGCCAACCTGAATAATCAAATGGAGGAACAAAAGTTGTGAATCCCCTCAATGCTCTGCTTCATTAGGATCTCCTTACAAAAAAAGAAAATGGGGCTCATCTGATCAGCCAGATTTTATGGCATCTGATTAGACCACCATTTTCTCAGCAGGTCCCCTTTCTTTAAACTGTTGACTATGGATGGCCTGCTGAATAGGATGAACTTTGGACCGCTAAATTGCAGCATTATGGTTATTTAGTGTAATTTATGAAAAAAGAGAGAAGTCATGATCACCTACTTCATATTGCTAATGATATCTCCATTTATCAGAACAGCTATGAGTTTGGATCATCATTTTTTGCCTCACACTGTCCAATTAGATAAAAAAAATCTGCAAATGTGGGCTGTAGGAATACTAAATTAAGATTTAATAATCCTTATATAATCATTTATTACTGTTGACTCTTTGCTGCCTTGCATTAAGTTCCACATAATCTCAGCGTGTTTGCTTCAAAGTTTCCTATTCATTCTGTACTTTCTATTTGCATTTCATGGCGAGTAATCTAAGAAGAAAAATAAAGGGAGGAAAAAAATCTGAACTTGATTTTTCTGCTCTGCAGTGTTTCATCTAAACAGCAATTAAACCCATGATAAATTACAAAGATGCTATGAGAATTAAATGACAGTGATTTTGGTGTGAGTGCCCTTACCCTGGATGGAAAGAGAGATTTCCAATTACAGAAATTATCACCTTGTCTTTCCCCCCCAGCAACAAATAAGGCAGCCAAACACTTTCCTTAGAGGCAAATTTCTAAATTGCTGATTATTACAGGTAATGATCTATTCACCGTGTCAGCTCCCCAGCCTTCCCTGGAAGCTGGAGTTATGCAAGGTAACAATGAGCCATCAGGGAGGGGAGGAACAGCAGCAGCAGGTGATGCTGCCAGGCAGAAGCCAATTCCTCAGGCATGGCAGGAGCAGAGGACACGAGGACTGAACCTGTGTCCTGCCTCACATCCACACAAACCCCTGGAAAACCTCTTGCTGCAGCCCACTCCCAGCTGATGGTGGATTTCCAGCTGTGTAACAGTGGGCAGCTCTGTCCTGGCAGCAGGACCCTCCCTGCCAGCAGGAGGTTGTGTGGTCACTTCCACCCCAGCCCCGATGGCTCAGGTGGGCACAAACCCTGCAAACACCCAGCCTGCAGCCCAGCCAGGTAATTGAGTGCAAGAATTTTGGGTAGACCCAAACTGGGGGGCAGTTTGCACCCCACCATGGGCAGAGCTGAGGGGATCCCAGGCTCAAATCCTCTGTGATCACCACAGCTCAGCATGGAGCAGCTCTGCCCACAGCCTGATTCTGACTCCAACCTCAGGAAACTCATTGTTCTTGCCACTGGTTAAGAAATGGATGTAGGGGATGCTGTTCTGGAATGCCTGGGAATTAAATGCATGAAAATTATTCCAGCACCACTCCTGGGATGACAGTGGAAACATTTCTGCTTTGAATCCACCTTGGAACTGTGAATCTGCTCACACAGATCTCCAAAAGTAAGAATTCTCTCCATCAGCTTCCTCCTGCAGTTAAGCCTCTGCATGGCTGGGGTGGTGCCTGCTCTGCAGAATTTTCTGCTATCCCAATTCAGATTCAGTATCCTCCACTAAGTGAAGTTTTTACATGGGTAAAATACATCCCCAAGAGCCAGCAGGAGCTCTTTGCTCTCTAGAACATTTTATCAGCAGGCTGACTATTTCTGCAAGGGAGCAGTGGCATTTTCCTGTGGGTCAGAGTCCATGCTTGCTGTCACAGACACCTTAAAATCACTGTAGGCAGATAAATGCTCCAAATTTTTGGATTTTGATTATTTAAACCAAGCAGATACTGTGAAAGATGAAGAGAAAATGCAGCACCAAGTGAAGCAACATCTTTCTACCCTTCCCCACAAAACGACCCCTCAGAGACAATTTATGGCAAGAGGACCAAGACCTCAAACATCTGAGAACTTCTTATTTCCCACCCACAGTTGCTACTTCCCAGCCATCCAAGGAAAGCTCACTGCAGCATCATTCCTAGGGAAAGGCTTCCCCTTAAATTTGTTACACTTTGGCTCCATGAAGCCATTCATTGTTAACCAGCTGTAAAATTATCAGCACAGCTCCAGCTACACAAAATAATCTTGGGTTTAGCACCCAAGAGGGGCCTGAACTTGTCCTTCTTCTTTCAGTGGGTAAGGGCAGCTCTTGGGCAGGGTGGGCAGGCAGCACAGAGACCTTCACATCCCCTGCATGTGGCAGGAGACAGAGCTCTGGTAAAGCTCTCCCAGCCTCCTGACAGCCCATGGTGTGTGAGCTGTTCTTAGAGAGCAGCATTGCCCTGGGTACAGCTTAGAGGACATGGTGAGAAAGGCTCCTAAAAGCCTTCTCTTGGGGTTTGTGGGGGAAACCTTCCAGCTCAGGAATTACCTGCAGGGGCTGCACTGGTGGAGCCCTCAACAAGCCCAGCAACCCCTCCAAGGGATCTCTGCACAGCCAAGACTGTCCTGATGGTACTGCACAGTCCAAGTCTGGGGATGAAAAGGGAGGTTTGGAGCTGATTCATTCTCTGGGTGTGCTGGTTTTGGTTGGGGGAGAGTTCATTTCCTGCACAGCAGC
>VZRX01023835.1:0-10479 GCA_013398075.1 Notiomystis cincta
TTTGTGTCCAAACCGGCACATGTCTGAAGATGTCAGAAGTTTCCTTTATATTTCTGGGGTCACTGAGGACTTCCACAGATTTTAACAGAAGATGTTAGATACTTTTGCAGGCATAATCAGAGTTTGGGGTCTAAAGCTTAGAGCTATTGAAGGTTTGGCTCCAAGAGGCATTAGCTAAGATAGTCCCCAGACAGAGTTACCAGGGCTGGCTCTTGCAGAAGATAAAGAACAGTGCCCCTCTGCCTTGGCAGTTTTTGTAGATGGCAAAAGGATCCATACTTTTGGTTACATCCTACATTGTAACCTAAGACATTAGGGTTGGAGGGACCTCTGGGCATTGTGTAGTCCAAGCTCCCCTGCCAAGGCAGGGTCACCCACAACAAGTTACACAGGAATGTGTCCAGGTGGGCTTGGAATGTCCCCAGAAAGGGAGATTCCACAGCTTCCCTGGGCAGCCTGTTTCAGTGCTCTGCCACCCTCATGCTGAGGTGGAACTTGTGTTTTAGTTTGTGGCCATTGCTTCTGGCCCCATCTCTGGGCACCACTGAAGAGTCTGGCACCACCCACTTGGCACCAACCTGTGAGATATTTATATATAGCAGAAATCAATCAGAATGAGAAGGAAACACTAAAAAGGTAGATAGGCATGAAGGCCTGTGACTGCTTTGCTGGAACATGTGAGCAACAGCTGGGCCTTCTCTTACCCAGAATAACAGAATTGTGGAATGGTTTGTATTGAAGGGGACCTCAAGGATCACCTAGTTCTAATATCTGGGTTTGTGTGAGATTGTCTTCATCTCTATAGCAATTTCTTTCTGTATCAAGAGCTTGCTTCCTTCCCCCTCCTTGCTATTTTTAGGAAAGGAAAAAAAAACCAGTCTGATCCAGACACACATGACTTTCCAATCTCTGAAAAGCTCTGTGTCTCTTCTTGCCTTGAGAGCAATTACACTCCATCTTTTCAGAGCAAGCCACAAATGAAATAAGTCAGGAAGCTGTGCAGAGAATGAAAAGTATTTCTGGCTGCTTTTGTCTCAGATATCAACAAACTAATTTCTGAGATTTTTCCATTATGTACAAATACATATATATATATATACACATGCCTTTTGAAATATGTTAGGGCTAGTGATTATTTTATGTAAAATTGAATCAGTCTTTTCTGAAGTTGTTGCACCAGATTACCTTCAAAACTTTTCAACCTAAACTTTTCTGATTAACTTTCTTGAATTTCCACAACTTGTTTTCATGGCTACAGAAATATCACTGCTGTGAACAGATAGGCTGTCAGAAAAAGTTAAATTCTGAGATATAAAATAGCTATTTCTCCTAAATTACCTGTAAAATTTTAGAGATTGAATGCTTAAGTCTCCATCCCACACCACAAAATATGCAATGACACAGACTTTGGACTTTATGTGAAAGCCATCTGTGCTTCCATAGGGAAAAAAACCCCGAAGTACAGTATTTTATAATCATTATTTTCAATCCTAATTTTCTCTTGTCTGCAGCTGCTGATTTGTAAAGAGCTATGAGCTGTGGACTTTTGGGATAGTTGCTGCCCATGAATGTTTCTGAATGGGGGAGAAAAAACCCATCAGGTTTTCTTTGGCATTTGACATCTTCTAGAAGGGGACAAACCAAAGTCATTAGTATGGGTTTATAAAGCTGTTGATAATGCATGTGCATATAATATAATAATACATCTAAATTAATTCTACAGATAAACTAATGAAGTTTATCCAGGGGGAACCTTTAGAACAGTACTGAGAAGCATTTCAGAGCTTCCAGCTGGTAGAAATGTTCACATGTTAAAAGACTGACTGTTGTTAATAGAAAATTTCAGTATTTTGTGCCTAACTTATTTCAACCTTGGGATCAGTTTAAGATACCCCAGGACTAACTTAGGAGTTTGGGTGTTTTTCGTATATTTCTGTGTTTATGGACTGCTCTGCATAACTCATAGCTGATATTTTATGGGATAGTGTTGTATTTTCAAAAATATGCTTAAGTACCCAGCATAGCTGAAGACTAAGTAATGCCCCTGGTGCCCCACCTGTTATGAAACAATGCATAGTTAGTCATACCTAGAAAAACTAATGAAAGTGCTAAAAGTGATTTCCTGTTGTGGTTATGTGCTGCTAACAACTCTGCTTCTGGATGCTGCACAGAAAAAAACCACAGAGCAGTTATTTTGTATTTTAAGAGAGCATATAATACTACTTGAAATGCGTATTTCTTGACAAATTATTTTGAAAGATTCACTCAATACATCCTACTTTTTTCTTTTTAGGACAGAATAGAGATTTCAAGAACAATTTATTTCAATAAGGCAGCCCTGCACACTGATATACTTACTAGCTATAAAATAGAGATAATGACTTTTCTCCATTAATCTATTAAGTAAATTCTTCCACTTTCAATCTTAGGTACAGGCATATTTTATTCACTTTCTAATTTATCATTGCTGTCATCCTTCATTTATTCTGTAATCTTTGGTTTGTTAACTGTTTTTTCTTTGCAAAAGTATTTTTGACCATTGTGATGTGAAACCCTTTCTGAAATGGTTCCTTTAATTCTTTGTTGTTCTAGTGTCTCATCACCATGTTCAGTTATACTTAAACCCTCACCCAACCTATTTTCCTTTCTGTCTTGGGGTGATTTTATGATGATTCGTTTATTCCCTGATCATCTGCCTTCTGCCCCAAAACGGTTGTTGTAGTTTTAACTGGGCCCGGGAGGAGGGGGGAGCCTTGGGGCTCTTCAGTGGGCTTTTCCACAGCCTCCCCAGGTGTCCAGCATGCTATGCAGTTTGGGGATTTTTTGGCTTGGCTAGCTTTGCCCACACTGCTGCTTGAATCTACTGGGGGAGGAGGGGGGGGGTGTATTTGGTTTTTTCCCCTGAAAACCTTTGTGTTGGAGGTTGAGATTTTTTTTTTTTTTTCTTTCTCTCATGGAATGCTGTCCCATTTGTTGCTATGAGACAATAACGATGGGTACTTAAGAGAGACAAAAGATGTAGCCAAGGAGGAGGGAAAGGGCTGCAGCTGGCTGCAGCTGGGGCTTTCTCTAGGGAAGGGCAGAGATGCTGCAAGATTTTTACTGTTGGGGTGAGGGGATGGGCTCGGCTCCTCTCCCTGTCTCTCTCAGGACCACAGCAGGGACAGCCAGCCTGTGGTTGCTGCGGGAAGAATTCGTTTCCACTGCTCCTACCATGGGTGAGCCTTTGCTCCTGAGAGCAGCTGGTGAACCGCAGTCTTATCAACACCCGACCTCCTTGGAAAAGGACCCTCAACATTTGCTTGGGTGCCTCAGGGGAAAACCTNAAAGGGCTGCAGCTGGCTGCAGCTGGGGCTTTCTCTAGGGAAGGGCAGAGATGCTGCAAGATTTTTACTGTTGGGGTGAGGGGATGGGCTCGGCTCCTCTCCCTGTCTCTCTCAGGACCACAGCAGGGACAGCCAGCCTGTGGTTGCTGCGGGAAGAATTCGTTTCCACTGCTCCTACCATGGGTGAGCCTTTGCTCCTGAGAGCAGCTGGTGAACCGCAGTCTTATCAACACCCGACCTCCTTGGAAAAGGACCCTCAACATTTGCTTGGGTGCCTCAGGGGAAAACCTGGGACCCTGAGCCCTCCAAGAAAGCCTCTTCTGGCTGCCTTTGGGAGTCCAGCCGCCACTGCCCAGCCCTGCTGCTTTTCTGTCACTGCTCTGAGTTTTTTTGCTACGCTACAACCCAGCACCCAGCGCCAGCTGGGACGCGCCATGGCTCCTGCTACAGCTGGAGTGTCTGATACATCTCATCCGCCACTCTGGGATTTTTCTCATCCCGGCCATCCCAGTTTGCTGCTTCCGAGGTTCCTGCTACAGCTCCTTTTGTTATCCTGAAGGGGCACCAGGATCGGCTGCCCCTGGGAGTTGGTGAAGGAAGCTCCTTCTCCATCCCGTCCCACAGCTGTGTCCGCCATTGTCTGTGGGAGACAGAGAGCCGAGCTCGCGCCACAGCGCCCCCTGCAGGCGCGGAGGAATCACCGCACCCGCCCCGCCCGGCCGGGAGCCACAGCGCCCCTGCCGGCTGCGAGCGGAACTGCACCGAGGAGAAAGGGGCTGACAGCGAGAGGAGGCTGCGGGCGGGGTCTGGGGCTGGTTGGTGCTGCTGCTGCTGTTGGCGTTTGTTTGTCTTGTTATACATACACACAAGTAAAGAATTGCTATTTTTTTTCCTGTATCTTTGCCTGAAAGTCCCATAATTTCTAAGTTATAATAATTTGGAGGGAAGGATGTAATATTTTCCATTCCAAGAGAGGTTCCCGCCTTCCTTGGCAGACACTTGTTTCTCAAATCAAGACAATCATGCCATTTTTGCCCCCACCACATGGTTAACCACTGTTGTTTTCTTTCCCTGGCATTTTGGGTTTTTATTCTGGTGTGTGTGTGTGAGCATGGGGTGGGGGAAGGTCTGACAGCTCAATATCTATCATTTATTTACCTTTTATTATGCCATGTGGGCACTCTGATAGTCAAAAATTGTTGTGGGTTTTTTTCACTTTCATCCACTAGTATTCATTTCTTATTGGAGGAAAGGCATTGTTGGAACCCTTTTTTATTTCTAGAAGAAACACTTATTCCAGAGTGTTTTTCTCCTAAACTTGTCTCTAAACTGAGGCACTTTCCCTCTATTGGGGCTCCTTCACTAAAAATGACTCCTTCAATTTCTACATTATTTTTGCTCTCCAGGTCACATTGGTTTTGCTGCTCTTGATGGATTGTTTTGTTTTTCCCTCAGTGAGTAGCATGTCTCTTATCCTTTCCTCTGTAATGGGCAGATGATTGTGCCACTCAAATTGGGCTGATGCTAAGCAGCAGGATTAATGGGGATAAGGCTTTCTGTGTGCTCTCTCTTCTGAAGTTATTCATGGTTTTTTGGTGGTTTGTATTTTGGAGTTTTTTCCTTATCTTGAAGTTGTGCAGTGAAAAAAGACAACTTCATTCTGCTGTGGTGGAGCAAGCCTGACCCTGCTCATATCCCATCATGATGGAGAAGAAGGAAAACTGCAGTTGTAGAGAGGGCAGTGGCACTCCTTTGATGCTGCTGGCCTATGTAATCCTAGCCAAGAGATTTGCCTCCAGCTGAAGTTGAAAGAGACAGGCAGAAAGAAACCACCCCTAACAAAACAAAGTTGCCCTGAGGAGCTCAAAAAGGAGACAGATGTGTCCTTGTGTTAGTGCCTTGCTTTCTGCTTATCACCTGCACTTGCCAGGATCTGGCAGAGTTGACTGCATTTACCTTGGCATGAATTGCCAGCATGTTTTTGTTGACTGAATTCTCCTGTGATGCAAGAAAGCAGAGAGCAAGGCGCTGAAACAATCTGCCAACATTAAAACATTGACAATTTGATGTGCTGCCTCAGTCCCTTAATTTCTTCCCTTTTGTTCTTCTCCAACCCTTCTTCCATACATTTCCGATAGTTGTCTCTTTCTCTGCCTCTATTTCTATATTTACATATACTTTTCTCTTTTTTTCCCTTCAACCTTAAGCCATTTCCTTCTGTGTTCTCCTTCTTTCATTTCTCTCATCCCTTTCTTTCACTTTCATCTCACAGTAGCCAAGAATGTGTTGAAGAAATGATTCATGTTCCTCTCTGGCACAGATTACAGAATGGCTCCAAGACAGTTTTCCCCTGACTTCTGATGCTAACAAGTGATGACTTACCACTAGTAATAGCAAAAATTTTGCATATTTGTATACAGACAGGGTATGAGACTCCATCAGGAACAGTTTTGGTGGAGTGCTTTTGCTGTTTCTGCATATGTGTGTAAGGAGGTGCCCTGGAGCTTTATACTAACATGCTTTGGTCCAGTGCCATAAATAAGGGAAAGCCTAGTTTTGCCTTAGAGGGGAACTGTGGGAAGACATTAGGACCTTTCTGGATGTCTGGAAAGCAGGCAAGTACTGAACTGAATTAACCTGGAGCTGTGCAGCTTACAGCCATTTAGGCTAGATCCATCTCCAGCTCCAGACAGCCCTTGTATCAGATGCTGGCTGTGTGATGGCAAGGAGACTGGTGGAGGAGCTGTCTGAGCATCCAGGCTGCCAACATTGACAAGTAAAAGTAGGCATTTTGTGCAGAGACAGAAACACTGATCCCAGATTCTCAGCAGCTGCTTGGTGGGCAGCCAGGAGGAGTGGGATGGAGAGAGAGAGCAGCAGCTCACAGCCTGCCAAAGAGATGATTTTGTTTGCTTGTTAAAATTGTGCGATTTACTGTGGCTTAATTAACAAAGAAACCCAAATGAAGACAAGCTCCCTGTAGTTATGGCTGTGTAACAACTGGGTTGCATCAGCAGGACTTCTCCATCATCAGAAATAGTAGTGGAATCTGGATTTTCCTAGGGAGGCAGAACAAGGTAGCACAGACTAAAACTGTGCTGATCATAAGCAGAACAAAATGACAGATATGTCCTGGGAATAGTTTATTATCCAAATAATAACTTGGGAATAGTTTAGTATCTTTCTGGGGGAGGTTGTTTTGTTTTCTTTTGTTTTGTTTGTGCCACTGCTCTTTTGCTTTGGCACTGTGACTGGCCTGTTTCTCTAGTGCCCTGCTGTCAGGAAGCCCAGAGCCAGTGCCTGTTCCGCCAGGACCCGGGAACACTCTGATTCCCCACCAGAGGCCACCTCTCTCCTCACAGCCCAGCCCCAGGCACCAGCCAGTGCCATTGACAAGCACTGGGGAGCCGAGCTGCCACCGTCCAGCTCTCGCCATTTCTCTGCCACTGCTCCAGGTTTTCACTGCACTGTAACTCATATTCCCTGCCCTGCTGGGATGCCCCGTGCTTCCAGCTGCTGCTGTGGCGTTTCTGATATATCTCATCTCCCACTCTGGGATTTTCTCATCCTGGCCATTCCAGCTTGCTGGTTTGAAGGTTTACGGTTACAGCTCCTTTTGTCATCCTGAGGGGGCACCAGGATCGGCTGCCCCTGGGAGTTGGTGAAGGAAGCTCCTTCTCCCTCCCGTCCTACAGCTGCGTCCGCCATTGTCTGTGGGAGACAGAGAGCCGAGCTCGCACCACAGCGCCCCCTGCAGGCGCGGAGGAATCACCGCACCCGCCCTGCCCGGCTGGGAGCCACAGCGCCCCTGCCGGCTGTGAGCGGAACTGCACCGAGGGGAGAGGGGCTGACAGCGAGAGGAGGCTGCGGGCGGGGTCTGGGGCTGGTTGGTGCTGCTGCTGCTGTTGGTGGTGTTTGTTTGTCTTGTTATACATACTAGTAATGAACTGTTATTCCTCTTCTCATATCTTCACCTGAAAGCCCTTTAATTCAAAGTTATTATAATTTGGAGGAAAGGGGGTCATATTTTCTATTCCAAGGGAGGCTCCTGCCTTCCTTGGCAGACACTTGTCTTTGAAACCAAGACACAGATATTAACCTTTTAATTGGATTTTACCTTAAAATAAGAGTTTTAATTTTACTTTAGATGTACATCATTTACAACAGTAATGTACATGGCTCAGAAATCTCTCAACTCTTTCTTTTTTCTTTACAGCTGAACCTCAACTTTCCTGTTTGTCTCAGTTTTCAGAAACCTCTAAAACTACAAGTTTCTTCAAGATGTTGCAATTCAGGACTGTTGGAAATTTTGCTGTGGCAATGTGACCACAGTATGTATACTGATATTTTTGTTTGAAAATAAAATTGGCAAGTGATTCACTGCATACTGACTGTCACACTTTAGTATTGGCAAGTGCTTCTTATGCATTGTCTATAAATAAATGCATGTGGATAAATAGAATATATATCTGTAATTTACAAAAGTTCACATTATGCAAATGGAAAGTAACCCTGAAGTAATTTATTAAAATTTTTGTAAGCTCAAAATCCTTACCACAAAGGTTGTTTGTGGGTGTCTACACCCCCTCAAGTGTAATGCGTAAAATTATAGTTTAAATCAATACATAAAGTTCTACAGATAGCTTCATGTGCAGTGGCAAACAGGATGGGAGTTCAGCTGGGAGTATATCTGTCAAGTATACTGGATTTCAGGAAGGTTTAGGAACAGCTTTGAGCACATGCAGTATAAAGCACAGGTATGATCCTCTCTGATGCAGCAGATTTCATTTGTATGGTGTTCTAAAGGCCTTCTCTACTGCAAATTTCCACCTCTAAAATTAGAAATAAAGCTCTTCATGCAGACATATTTCTTCCTGACTATTGATTTCTAGCATACCTCTGATACATTGATCTCTAAACTAAGAAAAAATGTAGCAGGTTTTTAGAACAAAAACTATTTTAAAATGTCTGACATGTTGTCCAAAACATCGCCCCATACTATCTGATATGAAGAAAATTAACTCCACCCCAACTGAAATCAGCACATGTTTAACAGAAGTTTCTCTGCTGCAACAGATCAACTTTTACATATCTTTTCTGCTACATCAAGGTAAGTGAGCAGAGAAGAGTAAAAAGATGTCAGAATTCCTATAGGACATTTAAAAAAATGACAGGAATCCCTAGAAATCCTGTTATCAAGACCATCTTGGATGTAACAGTCCATGTGAATTGCAAATCAAATGAAGAGCAAAACAAAATACTAATTGTATTGGAAGCTCTTGGGGTAGCCCATGCTCAATTGCCACTGAAGTTGTAATCCAATTGGCATAGCTCTGCATGTTCATGACTTGTTGGCTGTGTGACTTCCTCAAGAGATTTCTGCTATTTTCTGTGGCTGCTCTCAGTGGCTGTTTTTGAGCTCTACACCACTCAGAATATCCACCTGTAAAGATCCAAAATATAATTTTCTGTAGAAAACTACTGCCTATACATGTGGTCAGCTGCAACATCTGATTCATTGTAGATAGATTTTCCATAGGTAGTGGGATGGAAGGGAAACGGTTACAAATGACTCATGAATCATTTGTAAATATCCCTAAGGGGAATATTCCTTATTCTTACCAGTACCTTATTCCCTCTCCAAATTCTTCCCATACAGTTCCCTCAGAACAGGTAGCACAGAGCAACTCCTTCCATAGGAGCCATAACACAATCACAAGTGAAAGGAATGAGAGACTTGTCTTTACAAACCAGCTGTGGATCTGCTGGTTGATGAAATTAGCATTGAGAGATAAGAGAAACAATGGGAAGAGATTCCATAGCAATTCCACTGATTAACACCAGGAAGAGACAGGAAGATGTGTGTGTATTTGGAATATGCAGTAGAAAGGGGTTTTAGGTATCAGGCATTCCGGGAAGTCTGTACCTCTCAAGTACCTCAGACAATGGGGAAAGAGAGAGGGACATGGGGCCGGGAAATTGGGATAAAAACGAGGCTGTGTCCTCCAAAAATTGGAGAGATCCCAGGGGAAATGTCCCATGGCCTCTCCCTTTATTCGAATAAAAAAGGGACTCCTCTGTCTCCTTTTTGGACATAAACCTCTGGCGTTGGTGGATTAATTTTCCTGACACAAGTAAATATGAAGTAATTGCCCAGAGTCAACAGCAGAAATTTCCTCCAAGGGGAGAGGAAGCTGTGAGTTGTACTGTGAAGTTTGCCACTAATTTTGCATATTTATGTTCAAACAGCCAACTTCTGTATTCTTCTGAAACTTGCACAATGATGTGTGCTGGTACTCAGCCAGGAGCTGTGCAGGAACCACAGTGTTGGTTTCTACATTCTTTTGGGTAGACACACTACTGTAACACCAAAATAAACTGCCACTCTCTTCTGCTTACAGGGAGAAGAGGGGGTTGGAAGAAAGTACAGAGGATTCTAATGAAGAAATACCAAATTTTTCAGCTTGAACTCAAGAGGTGTGTCAGGAAAATTAATCCATGAACGCCAGAGGTTTATGTCCAAAAAGGAGACAGAGGAGTCCCTTTTCCTTTATTCGAATAAAGGGAGAGGCCATGGGGCATTTCCCCTGGGATCTCTCAAATTTTTGGAGGATGCAGCCTCCTTTTTATCCTAATTTCCGCTCTCTCTTTCCCCATTGGCTGAGGTACTTGAGAGGTACAGACTTCCTGGAATGCCTAATACTTAAAACTCCTTTCTACTGTATATTCCAAATACACACACATCTTCCTGTCTCTTCCTGGTATTATCAGTGGAATTCCTATGGAATCTCTTCCCATTGTTTCTGTTACCTCTCAATGCTAATTTCATCAACCAGCAGAGCCACAGCTTGTTTGTAAAGACAAGTCTCTCATTGCTTTCAGGTGACAACGATCAGATTTAACAAAAAGACTGAGGGGGTGAGTTGTGACTAAATCCCCTCCTTAATAACCCCCAGGTCATGGCAATGTCCCCCTGTAGTGACCTCTGCAACTCTAGGTTGCTCAGGAGCCAGCCAGTGTTCACTTGAACAATACACCTGTGACCAGGCATTTTCTGACTCATTTTCCCTCAGCTACCTTGCTGGAAGGAGGGAAGTTAATCCTAGATGTTGTATGGAGATGAGATAGGTCTGAACTGCAAGGGGGGGGGGGC
>VZRX01023835.1:17032-86764 GCA_013398075.1 Notiomystis cincta
GCCCTTGGCGGCTCCCGGGGCTCGGGGTCCCTCAGGGGCCGGGGCGCGGCTGCGGCGGCGCTCCCCGGTCCTGTCGCCGGCCCGAGCTCGGGCGTGTGGAATGCACCAAGATTCCTACGCGGATTTACGCGCTGGAGCCTTGTGTGGGAGACCGCCGGTGACCGATGGTTCATCAGGGCGTGACTTGCTCCAGGTTCTGGGAGAATTTTCTTGCTGAACCTTTAGCATGCGTTCTGTAAAATAAGGCAGTATTGTAATTCAGACATTTACGAAGAGATCAGATTTGCTTCGGCTTCTCCATATTCTCCAGATGTCCTTGTGGAGTATGTTCCTGACATGCTTTGTTTCTGACATCTGGCAGCTGAAGACGCTTTTTGTAGAGGTTTGGGTCATACTCATCTAGGTTTTAAGAATACTGTGCGTATACATTCATCGAGGTCTTTCACCCTTTCTTAGGCAACGTATATGTATTTATATGAGATTGGAGATACAGAAACCTATGGTGTTTCTGCTGGTGTTTCTTGAATTGGTACAGAATAATCAAGTTCATTCTCCTGAAACCTGTGCTTTCGTCTTTACTCACTTCCATGACAACTAGTACTTCAGGCTGAGCAAAATAAACATATGGACTGCATCTGTGTTTGTTTCAAGGTCCTGTACATGTTTACAGTGAGATTAAGTGTTTCTTCAGCCCTTCAATGCTCTATGGACTTGTAAACAGTTCATAATCTAAATTAAGGCACTGCTGTGAAGTGTTTTTTCATGTAGACTGCTGAGATCTTCTGTCAGTGTTGTGTGTTGATAAACTACCTCATTCTTGGGTGGGAAGTGACCAGCAGCCACTCCACACTGGCTGTAGATTTTAATTTTTTTTTAAATAATAATTTTAATAATAATTTTGAAGTGTGGACAGGATTGGCAAACCCATAAAAAACGTGTTTTGCCTCAAAAGTTCACCCCTGCTCTGCTTACTGAAAAATTCTTCTCAGTCTCTCCTTTCATGGACTACCCTCTGGCCTCTCAAGGTCTGACAAAGCATTCTTCTACCTTTCTGGCTTTGTTATCTTCGAATTAGAGATGGTTTGAGATAGCCATCAGTTTTCCAGTCATTTCTCAGTTATTGGGGAAACAGTTTGAGAGTTTAGGGCTCTGTTCTTCAACCTGTTTTTGCACAGTGCATGCATACCTAAGTCTTCTTGCAGTTGTATGTGTAATGGACTGATTGGTGATACCACTTTAGAGATGGAGGAAACACTTTGGAAGATTTTGTCTGTGAATGGAAGTAGGATTCATAAATGTGCACTCCTTTTTTTGTGGAGGCCAGATAAGCCTGCAGCATTTGGTAGGAGTTCAGAATAGAGAAATAGCTCTTTGTTTCTGTGTTGCCCCCCTCCCTTTTGGAACTTAATTATTTGTGTGCTGTATCCATTATTTTAGTGTGTGAATGAAGTCTGTGTAGTGAGTTTTATTTAGAAGGTGAAATTCTCCACATATTTTGAAATCTGCTTTCCATGTAGCTCTTACTAATACCTGTGCTTTGCCTGGAAATGCAGCTGCTGTGGCATTGAGGTAGGAGCAACAAGTCCATTTCCAGGGGTTTTGTCTGTTTGTACAGAAAAGGGTTGGTAAAAAGCTGTAGCTTTTCTCAGTATGTTGCCAAAACCACAACTAATCAAACCCCTGTAACTAACTAATTTATTAGAGTTGGCAATATTTAAAGGAATGTATGGGAACTTATCAGACCATGTGCCAAAATGGCAAGGCTTTAGAACACAGTTGTCAGCAAAAAGTGGGAGAGGAAGGGATGGGTGGGTGGATGGATGGATGGATGGATGGATGGATGGATGGATGGATGGATGGATGGATGGATGGATGGATGGATGGATGGATGGATGGATGGATGGATGGATGGATGGATGGATGGATGGATGGATGGATGGATGGAGTCTCCAAGCCACTCCCAACGTGACCCCTTGGAAGCTCTCTAGATGATACCAGTCTTGTGACATAGCTGGAGGTTACCTGAT
Source organism: Notiomystis cincta (assembly GCA_013398075.1). Taxonomy (NCBI): domain Eukaryota; kingdom Metazoa; phylum Chordata; class Aves; order Passeriformes; family Notiomystidae; genus Notiomystis; species Notiomystis cincta. Next base: position 19,060 of record VZRX01023835.1, read on the forward strand.
CAAAAGTAAACAGGGGAAAAAAAACCCCTTGGTGTGGTAGGTTGGGTTTTTTTCTCCTTAATTGCCCTTTCTGTAATGACATGCTGAAATTTGCTCAGATACAATCTAAAGTTAGCCACCCATGAATATGGTATAAAATTTGGTTATGGGAAACCAACTTAGATGTCCTTGAAGATGACTAGAAATATTGTATACGAGATTTTTAACTGTGCTAGGGATAATTTCAATTCATGTTTGCAAGAGAGGATGTAAATACAGCTGTCCTTTTTTTTGTGATCTAAGTTTTGCTGACTTACACTCCCTCATTATTGACTCTTGAAGTAATTTGTCTTGAATTGTAGAATGAGAATTGACTTTTAAATTGATGAGACTGTGGGTATGATAACATTAGATGGCTTCACCATGTAACTTAGGCAGTGGCTAGGCATTGATTCTCTGGCAAAACCCTCATCAGCAAACTGATCAGGGTTAAGTGTAATGCCCTTCTCTCCATCTGTGATCGTGGCAAACTTCTTTTGGCAGTCTTAGTCTAAAACCATGTAGCCTTGGAGATGGATGAAAGTACTGCTTGTTGGCTTAATGTTGGAGCAGAAGAACAATATTGAGTTATCTGTTCTCCTGGATCCACTCTGAGTGACTCAGTGCTTTGCAGGAAGAGGAGTATCAGTCACTTTGGGGGAAAGGGTGAAAATCTCCCCTTTCTACACTGGTTCTCTCCTCTTGTCCTTGGTTTATGTAGCAGTTGAACAGAGAAACTCTTATCTAAATACTTGTTTGGACATTGGAGACATTTTCTCTGCTGTATTGTATTGTAACAAGTTAGGAGAATGATGATGATCTTTTAATGTGTTAGGGCAGTGCTGATTAGCAAGTCCATAGAAGTCATCTCTGCTAAAAAGATGTATTAGATCAATAGTTTACTTCAGAGATACAGCTTTTCTAATAAACAGTGTGGATACATTTTTATACTGGATTAGGGTCTGGACTCATTTAAATTATTGTGTCTGTGTCAGTACTAGTCACATCAGTGGGACTTTGTTTGTAAGCATGCCTTAATTGAAGGGTTGTTTTGGTTTTCTTTTCCTTTTTAACAAGAAGAAAACGGAAAAGATTGTAAATTGGATTTTAGGTTGGATTTTCATAGCTGTTCTGCAAACTCACATTATCTTGCATCACTGCATTAATCTTCCAGGACAAGACCAAAAAATGTACTTTTCTGCTTTAAAAGGATTTGATGGTTGATGAGCTTTCTCTGTAATTAAATTGTTTCATGCCTTGCACATAATGCCATGCCCATATTTTGCTTCTGTGTGACCCTTGGTCAGGTGTCTCATCTTCCTTTTGTTCACCAACAGGGGAAAAGAGTATTTTCTTTCCTCATACTCTTTTTGCTTCCCTGGGCAGCCTGGTAATTTGGCCTGTATGAAATAATTCCTTCTCCAGAGGAATGTGGTGTATTTATTTACACAGCAGCCTGCATCAGCTGAAGCAGAGGCATTTGGACAGAACATGAACCCAAATCTCTGCCATCATTTGGGCACTGTGCCTGTATAACAGTTACTTTTATGGGTGTAAAGATCTTGAACATGTCATAAACTTCATAAACAACTGAAAGGCTCATGTTATTATGTCTGTCTTGCATTCAGATGCAACAAATAGTTTTTAAAATGTCTCTTAACTGCTTTCTGCTATACTGTGATAATGTTTGCCAAACTCTTCTACTTGGAGACGTTATAGTAAGGAATTATTTTGTCTGGTAATGGGTAGCAGAGTAATGTATTCACCTGGAGCTTGCAGGAAGAGAGACTGAGACTATGGTACAATTAGCTGCTGGCTACTCTGCTCCTTTTGCCTGCATACATTTGTGTGCATGGAGTAGAGATGAAATTCTAAATGACTTTATTTTAAATGTTTTTGTGAGATCTTTGAATCCCAAGGGAAATAAGTTGTTCTTAGCTAGCAAGAACTGTTTTTAGAAGTGAATTATTTTGCAGATAGGGTCTATATGCTTACAGCTGGGACAGCCTGTGGGAGAGATGCAGTAGGAATTGTAAGTCCATGCAGTGTTGCCAAGGATGATTCAAATGTTTAAGCAGAAGAGAGCAGATGGAAATTTGCTGACTTCTGGTAATAAAAGGATCTGATGAAATACTACTTCTCCCCAGATATTTTTGCAAAAGGAGTTGTCATTTAATTTCCACATTGGAAAGGCAAAAAGGAGAGGTTGTGAGCTCAGCTGGCTGATGTGACATATCAGTGTCAGATCTAATATAATTTTTAATACTTTGACAGTGTTCCAACTTGAAAGACTTTTCTGCAGCCTTGCTGGACACCACAATTAGTAGCTCACATTCGGAGCTAAGATTCTGTCTTGCTCGCAGCCTCTCAGTTCAGAGAGAGAGTTAAGGAAGAGATTACTTGAAAACCTGTTTATGCTTAAGATTTAGAAAAGCTTTTGGCCAGTTGATCATCTGCCTGAACAAAGAATGGTCCATGTTCTAACAAGCTTGACACTTTCTGCCCTTATTGACTCAAGTAGTTGGGATTTTGTGTGTCAGACTTGAGTAGAAAGCATGTGCTTTCTGATACTTGAAATACAGTGTTTATCAAAATGGATGCAATTAGCATAATGGGTAGGGGTGGGCAGTCTATCCATCAGCTTTACATGATTGTTTTGGCACACAGAGTCAAAGCTGGTCTCTTCTGCTCTGCTGTCATTTGTCAGTACACCAAACCTGCTCTGATGCTCTGAGCTGCTCCTTAGGATCTATGGGTGTGTTTACTTCTCCACACCAGTGCATTTCCACTTCATGAAATGTGCAGATGTCTAGGGCTGAACTGCTGTTTGATTCCCCAGATTGACTCACAGTCTTTCTGTTGAACTCCCAGATGCTTTTCCCAGTTCCTCATTTCCTGCCTAATGCTTCTCTCCATCTCCAGCTCTTGCAGCAGGGCACTGTTGGTTCTAGAGACACAGTGCCTGAGATGTTGCTTGGTGTAGCTTTGCCTTCTCTCCTCTCATATTCCTTGGTCAAAGACTTTCCTACGCTGTGAGTAGCGTGGCCCATCCAGGCTGCTGAGCTGACCTGCCTTTTGCCGTTTTCGCCTTTGAAATAATGTTTGACATGTGGAATTCAGGGTGGCCTGCTATTTCTCCTGAGATCTTTGTTTGTGGGAAACCCTGTTGGAAATGTTGCACAGGATCACAGGGTAGTAAGCAATCAATGTCTAGGCCATGTACTAATTTTCTGCATTATATCAGGGTTTGTATTGCTTACAAGGTTTTTGTTGCTGTTCTTTGGTCCCACACTGAAAGGTGTAGAAGTAGCACTTCTTCATATTTTTCCGTATTTCCATTGCTGCACTGTCTAGTTATGCATCCATGTAAGAATATATAATATTTCACAGATGTTTGTGCCCTTTATAGTTTCAATTAGATTCCTGAAGAACTAAAAAAGGTTCCACAAAGTGTGCTAGCATATACTCAAGTGGCTTTGGAACTTAATTTGAACACGTGTATTCTCCTGTGGTATTTCTTCTTGTAAATATTTGGTGTAGGCAGAATCTACTTGTTTTTATCCTTCACAGTATCACACTTCATATGGCTTTTCCTGTAATACACAGGAGTTGTCTCTGCCATTGGTTTTGCTGAGGTATAATGATAAAATTGGATAAAGAGCTGTGAGCATTGGACTGAAATCTTACTTTTCTTTATCTCGTTGACCAATAATCATACTTCTGTTATCTGATCAATGTTGATAGTCAGAAATTACATTTGCATTTTGACTTTAAATCTGGTGCTTATGTGACCTTAGGTTCTAGAGGACTTCTTCCATATCTTTCCATTTGTTTTCTTTCCAAAGGAAAGGTTGTATTTTCTGTGCTGGATTTGTGATTATTTTTTTCCTGAAGTTTCCTTATAGGGATGTTTGAATTTCTACCACAACAGTAATCTTAGTTTCAGCTAGTACATTTTTAATGTTTTGGATTTTACTGTTCTTTCCTCACAGTCTTTGTTCTTCCCCTCTGCTTTTTCCAGTATTTTATCAGCCAGAGTTATTGGGATCTTCTGTTCAGCATTGTTTATTTCCCTGGTAAAGTGCCTCCTCTGATAGCTTATTGAAATCTGATCTATCTGCAGATATTCAGTCAGAACTGTGAGAATTTAAAATTCTGTTTTTCTGAAGCTCTTGCTGCTTTTCAGATTTAGCTTGTATTTCAAAATGCTTCAGGACTGTTCCTTCTGAGTTCAAGCTGCATTTACTGTGTCCACTTCAGTCCTCAGTCATTTTTATTGATTAGATTCAGTTTACAGTAATTTTTCTTAGATTAGCAGTGGTGATGTTTGGAGATTTTTTTGTTGTTGTTTCGTTGGTGGTTTTTTTTCTCAGTTTGCTCATACTTACTTTGATTTGTTCTTTCATCTTACACAGTTTATCTGAATCTTATGTTGGTGCAGATACAGATTTAAATTTTCCTGTTGGATGAAATCTATTAAATTTGCTTATGCTACTCTGACAGAATGAGATACTTAAAAATAATTAGTCATGAGTGAAGTTCAGTGACTTCTCTGCTGTTTTAGTCTGTGATACTTGATTATGCTTTTCCTAAGTGTTTTTTACAAACTTATGAGTAATTGTTTATATCACACTGTACTGATAAGCTCACAGCCCTCCCAGTGCTGTGCTCTGCCCTGGCAGCTGCCTGGGTGCTGATAACAGGGCAGTGCTTTGGCTCCTGCCGGGCAGCGCTGTCCCTCTGACGTTCCTTCCCCCATCGATGGGAGGGGACACAGCTGACCCAAAGTGGCCAAAGGGATATTCCATACCATGGGACATCAGCTCAGATAAAAAAGCCAGGGGAGAGTGGAGGAAGGGGAGGCATTTGTGTGTTTCACTGATTCCCTCCGGAGCAGCCGTCCCGTGTGCTGAGGCCCTGCTGCCCGGGAGCTGTCCGGACATCGCTGCCCGCGGGAGGGAGAGATGGACCTTTTTCCCTTTTGCCCTTGTGCACACAAACCTCTGCTTTATTTCCTGTCCTGTACTATAATAGAACTGCCTTCTCTCACCCTGCTGGCTGTGCTCCAGCTTGTTCTCCCCTGTCCCAGTGGGAGAGGGGAGTGACAGAGCGACTGAGTGGGCACCTGGCCCCCAGCCAACTACAACCCACTACACACACCCAGTATGCATTTGATAACTTCATCTATATTTTTCTCATCGTTTCTCCATAATTTCATAGAGTCTGGTGTGATTGATATGTAGTATAACATTTATTTTTTTCAGTAGTGTGAGATAATTTGTTTGGGGTTTCATCTAAATGTCAGTTTTCTCTGTGTTGTAAGCCTTCACATACTTGTAACTGTGGCATGTCCTGTCCGTGCTCATCTCTTTCTGTCAGCTTCAGCATAGCAGAAGTTACAAAAAGTTGTAAAAGCCAAAAGTCTAAACCCAACCAGATTTAGGGTCAAGTTAAGATACAGATTTTTTTACAGGGATGGTCATGAGTTATTTGGACACCTTAACAACTACATCTGATCCCTTTTAAATTAACATACTTGTTAAATAATCTGATTCAATCACAGCTGTTAAACTTGAAGGTCAGATGAAAGCTTTGTTTGTTGCCACTTTATCCCTTGGTAATCAAGCCAGATATCACATTGGCTCTTCCCAAGCTTTTTCTTTAAATATTAGTGGTTAGTTTTTCAGTCCTCTCTCATTTGTGTTCATCAGCTTGAAGACAGAGAAAGTAAGTACTAGTTTTGCTGCTTTTTTTGATAAATGTCAGTAGAGTGATGATTCTTCCTCAAAATCAGTTTCACTGAACATGCTTGAAAACTCCTGAGCAAAGGAAAGGGTGGCTGGACGAATCAGTGCTCTATAGAACTGTGTTGGTAGGAAGGGAGAGCAGCAAAGGTAGACATTGGGGAAAATTTAACAAATCCTATTTTCTTAATTATTTAAGAAATATGTATATTTAAGAGTGTATATAATTGTTATTTTCTTAGTTAATTAAAGAATATTAATTGCCCTAAGTTCAGAGGAAGAATTTGGTTTTCTTGATACCACATTAGATGCCCATATAAGCCACATAGGAAGACAGTTAGGAAAGTCTCTAGAGGTCATTTTATTTCTATTTATATGAATGAACACCTATTAAAAAAGTATAGCCTTTCATAAAGTTTTAAGGGCAGTGTTCAAATGAAGAGGTTATATACTTACTTTTGTGGGTATTATTGCCAGTATTGGAAGTTTAACACTCAATTATTTTTGTGTGGTGTATAATATGTCCAATTTATATAGGCTTTCCTGTGAAATTAAATCAAGTGGAATTGACCCTCCTTTTCAAAAGGATTTGTCTGTACTATTACCTATGGAATTCAGGTTGTTGCTCTAGGTTGAGTTTTGACAGACAAGTAATGGGATGATCTCATCCTGTAATAACAAATGAGAGAGCTAATCACATAAACTGCCTTGAGAAAGAATGAAAGAATGATGATTCATTATCCTTACTATGAAAAACAATACCTTGTGCTGTGTGCTTTAGTTATGTATTGTTATGAGTTACTGTTTTTATAGCTCAGGAAGCAACACTTAAACTTTAGGAAGAGTTTATTCACTATCCATTAAATCAATATAAACCTGAATGCTCAGTATATAAATATAAATATAAAACCCTATTGATTGAAGCTTTCTTGAAAATCAGCTGACATCTACAATCTGAATAGGTGCCCTGGTGTTTCAGGTTTGTGACCGGAGCTCATTATGTGTCCATCTTCAGTGCAAAGAGGAGTCACCAGTAGGCTTTAAATACTGAGGAGCTTTTAAGCTGTGTGTTTTTGATTCAGTGTTGGAATGTCACGGTGCCTGTTCTGAGAAGTTCTTGCTAGTGACACATGTGACATTCCAAGTTTTCCTGGTTGCAGTGTTGAGCTCCTACACAAATAGGCTACTGCCATCCCTGAGACTGTTTGAGTGATGGCTCATGAGCTTCACTTCAGGAGTCACAGTCTTACCTGTATTATATCCCACCTCTTTTGCAGGGAATTATTTTGTATTTGCTCTGTGTGCTAAAAGCATGTATGCTCTTTGTTTAGACAGTTTTAGATAAAAGTCTTCCAACAAAAGGTATTTTGAAGTATGGATTCATGGAGACCTGGGAGGAGGATGAGACAGGGCAGGGCTCCTCTCCCGGGAGCCGTGTGAATAACATCTGTTTGTACTCTGGCAGACTGGGGGAAGGGAGGGCACAGCAGTCAGCGGCACCAACTGCAGGGTGGCGTCCTTCAGCTCGAGGCACGGGGTGACACAAGTTGCCTGTGTCACTGAAGAATGGATGTGTCACAGGTCCCTAGTGTGTGCTGAAAGCACCTCTACTCTGAGGTTAGAGATGGCTGGGAAGCATCACTGTCTGATACCATTCCCAGCTTTTTGGTGCTTGCTGTGCAGCAAAGCTGTGGCTGCTGGTAATTCTTAAGCTTTGAAGTGTTGTTATTTATTATAATTCATTGGCTTCAGTGTTTTAATAAGGTGCACTAGAGGTAATATATAATCAAAATCCTCACTCTTAAATATGTAATCCAATTTACTTTGAACAGGTAAAACCAAAAGCTCTCAAATATAATATTGCTGTGAGGGAGACTGTAAAAGAGTGATAAAGACTACTCAGTCTTTGTGGTTTTAAATAAAAATGTGGCTTTCTGTGGAAGAAGTTTAGTGTTTGTCATAAGAAAATCCTATGCTAATAGTTTGTTCATGTGTACAGTGCATAAACTTGTGTTTCCTTTAAAAACACCAGCAATTGATGTTTTGCAAAGACACTTGCAAATTTTTATGAAGCATAAAAGAATAATCATTAGTTATATTTTAAAAGAAAGAAAAGTAAGAGAGAAATACTCCTGCAGCAAAGATCTGTGCCATGGATATCCAAATAGTCACAGGTACTGTGACTTAGGACAGGTGTTCAGGTCCATATACTCTGAGGTGTATGTGCTTTCAGTGGTAACTTAAAATGTACCAGGTTGATTCTACAGCTCATTGCTTGATTTCATTGCTGTTTGTGGGTAGTTTGTAATCAGTCTGGACTGTAAGCCATCTGGAATACTGGTCTCCAAGGAGCAGGGACTGCAGTGGTGCTTGGAAGAATCTCAACTGGCTTAGTTTTCAAACCAAGATGACCTACCTTTCTGAAAAATACCCTTCAGTGAGATAGGAATAATTCCTGAAGGGGGTCTGTGTTATGGAGGAGGTCAGGCTTCATGTGGTCATGATCCCTTCTAAGAAAAAAATCAGTTTGAAAATTGGTTGCTGTTGTAAGGATACAAGTAGAGCGCATCATAAATTAATTAATGAATAAAGACTACTAATCTGTACTTTCTGCAAGAGTTATAGGCTCCCCCTCCAGCTTTATGGCTAAATGTGAGCCACCACTGAATGTGGTCAGATAAGTAAAATGTAGTGCAATTTCTTCCTTCAGCACAAAGTGCATTGGGTAACTGAACCCCTTGTCCAGTAATTCCCTCTAGTGCATTGTATGGTCCTTCCTATAACATGATGCAAGAGCAATTGCCCAGGCCCCCAGCCACTTGTGGCTTTGTATTCCATGGTTCCAGATTTTACATAACATTATTTTTCCTCTGCTAATGCCCATGTTTTACAAAGAGAATTTCCTTTGCTTTAGAATTCAAGTTTGCAAAAGAGGAGCCTGGCTTTTTAAAAACGTTGTATCTAGCAAAGTGAAGGCATTATCCCTTCCTTTTCCCCTTCTGCCCCCATATATAGGTATGGTTGCTCCAGAAATTTGGCATGTGTGTGTGATGGGACTCTTTGTACATATATGAATACTTATGCTTGAGTGCCTTCAGGATTAGGGCTCCCATCAATTAGCCAGATGCTAATCCTACAGATTTTACCATGTGCTTTAAACTTTCTCTCATGAAAATCTCTTGCTTCAACAAGGACTTGCAGATTTAGTATTCTTACATTGGAAAGTTTTCCCCTTACTTCATTATGCAGTCAGAAACCTGATGAAATAGTGGGAAAAAATTTACAATCTGTGTAGTCAGGTGATTTGATGCCTGGGTAATTCACTGGCTCTTGCCCAAGGACCAGTCTAATCTAAGAAATATGATTTTTTTGTTGCCTGTTCTGTTTCTATAGAAACTCAGTTACTTAATCATGTCTGAAAAGGTACTTGCCACGTGAAGAATTGATTAACTAATTAACTAATTAATGAGCTAATTAACAGTATTAAAATGCTCTTTTTTTAAATTTTCATTTCTACTTCACATAGAAAGCTCTCAAACAGCTTATCAGTGTGAACTGATTTGATTTCATTCTGGTTGCATCACATGTCTGCATTGCAAAGAAACCCTGCCAAACGACAAAGACCCAAACCCAAACCAACCAATACTGACCTAACAATACAAAAAGGAACAGTTCATGAAGGAGAGCAAGCAGGCATAGCTGCATGATTGCACAAATTTTCATGTTTTAAAAACACATAACTTTTTTTTTTAATACCACACATATCATCTGTCAAAACAGATGATATTGCATGATACAAGTGAAATGTTACTGATAAACTGTCAGTTGCAATTATCTTGCTAAGATCAGATTCGAGTTTCTGTGCAATCTGGAATTCTGTCAGTTTTCTTCCTTCAACCTCACTACTTGGTTATTTTTTAACCTGTTAACATTTCTGAAAAGCCCCTGACCAACTCCTGCTTATGGCACCATAGGAAAATATTCTTTGTTTTCTTTTCCTTTCCTACCTCCCATCTGTTGTTTCAGTCACTGCTAGCTTCTCTTTTTTTTTTTTTTTCCATAGTGCTCTCTGCATTTCTTAAATACATTGCTCTGTCTTACAGTGTTTGGTGGCACAGGGGGATGTTCCTCTCCTGTCTGCCATATCCAGGGGAGGAGAAGGTACGATGGGAAGTTCCTTTGAACCTGAGGTTGCTGTACAAGTCAGTAGGTTTGTTTCTGACTTCCTGATCTTACCTGCCTATCCCAGTTCTTACAGTGCTCCAAGAACTAGGGGCAGAATTGTTTGGCAGGACCACCCACGTGCCAATGAATTTGGAAATACAGCAGGAGGAAAGAAGCATATTTTTAAAAAATACAGGGAATGAACAGTGTTTCTGGATCTCAAGAGAAGATTGCATACAACTTTATTTAGCTATTACATCATGCCTGTTGCATATTTATTACTGTCAGTAGTCATATGAAGCTGAAAAGCACAGAGAAAAGATTCCTGCTGTATTTGCAGCAAACCCAGATGATGAACAAAGTGTAGTGTCTGCCTTGGTCCCTACTCCAGTTGAGCAGTACTGGCAGCTTTAAGTGTTTGAGAATCTTGCCCTTGGTTGAAGTGACATGTGCTTTCTGGGCCAAAGCCATATTGCATCTGTGAAGCTTAGATGGAGAGAAAAAAAATAATTAAAGGTACATTTTAACCTACTTCATTCTCCTGAGTTTGGAAGGAGCCAGGATTGTATCTAGAAGGGCTGGTGGAGAATTGTTCAGAGGCAGCTTGTCAGTGTACAACCAGTAATCAGTGTGTGAGAGATGAGAGGCAACTAAAGCTAGTGAGACTAATGTACATTGGGCTATTTTACATTCATATTTTGTGTTTGTATCCTATAATTGTCAGATAGCTTTGTAGCACACCTTACTAGTGGCCTGATGTTGTGTCCAGACTTGTTTCTCATATATTGCAGAATTCCTGGATTAAGAAGTGATGCTTGTTAATTGAGCAGGAGGATTACAGTTGATCTGAACAAAATAGAAACAGAAGGGATATCATAGGGGAAATTCAAAATCACTGATAGGTGGAGTATTTCTTAGTATTGGTTTCAGTTCAGATTTGAGGGATCTACTGAGATGGAAAAAGGGTACTGATTTTATATCTTTGTGATGCACAGCACAAATCTGAAAGAACAGCAAGAGAAGCAGTATTCTGTATACCAGTTACAACAGAGCAAAATGAGTGACTAATAAAACTATGACAGTAAAAGATGGAAACATGAGACTTGAAAGAAGAAAACTTTTAACAGGAGTATTTTAAAATGTTTTTCTGTGCATGCAGTTTATTTCAGCTGTTAAAAAAACCTCCTAATTTCTACCCCAATAAATATTTAAAAAAAAAAATCTCTGAAAGTTCATCCATTTGTTGTTTATATATTTCAGAATTTGTTTTCAAACAATTGAAACAATTTGCTGAGAACTTCAGCATGAAAATTTAAATCTGTCATCTCTGCAGGAGAGATGAAAATTCTTTGTGGAGATGAAAAGAGGGAAATCTTTTACATAGTTTAAAAATAAATAGGTCCTTTTTGCAGAGAGTTTGGGGGGTTAAAGTTTTGTTTTATGTTTAGTTTATTATAAAAATAGGATCTAGAATTTGTGGAAATATGGTTAGGAATTATTGGTAGCTTTTGGTATGTGACTGTTGGTGGCTCCCTCAGTAGTAAAGAATTTTCAAAGCTACTTCTGGAAAACAGTATGGCTTTGTCTTTCCTCAGTATCCTTTCATCTGAAAAACAGCTTGACTCTTAAGGCATTTTGATCCATCCTACCCTAAATAATCAGACTGTTAAGTAGCACAATTATTTTTGCTGGAAGTCTTTAATTTTACCTAGCTGACATTCAAGTTTTGAACCCTTATAGGGTCTGGGGTTTCTTGTTGATGTTGGAGGAGAGTTTGTAATTGGTAGGTTTTTTTGCTGTTCAGGGCTCCAGCCTGAAACACAGGAAAGAACCAAACAACTTCTAAATATGATTTTATAACACAACTACCTTCTGCTTTGTTTCAATTTGCCTGTCTTTATGCTAGCACTGACGTACATTAAAGAGTGGAATTCTTGTTTAAACTGAAGATGTTTTCCCATTAAATCACTCTTCCTCTTTACAACATGAGACAACAAATGTGAGGATGATTATGTAGATCTGCATTTGCTGTGGAGGGTGAAATGGAATGGGGAGGGGCTGCAGAGCTCTCTTCTGTGGAATCTTGAGTTTTCCATCACTGTATGTTCATCAGAATTTCCTCTTCCATAGGGCTCCTTGTGGGTACTCTTGATGTCGTGTTGGACTCCAGTGCCAGAATGGCACCATATCGAATCCTCTACCAAGCACCAGACTCCTTGGTCTACTGGACCATTGCCTGTGGTAAGGACAAATACACTGACATTTGGATTTTTATTCTTCCTGGATACTGTGTCACATAACTAAGACAGCATCCTCCCTGCTGAGCGCAGTCATCTAAGGAGAAATAAATGGGTCAGGGTGAAAACCTACTCGAGTGATAAAATTCAGTGGCACCAGAGTTTCTGATAGTCAGACCTTGAATGCCAGCATGGGGGGGATGTATTATGCACAATGACTGAATGAAACCAGAAATGGCCATGGAGCAGGGACGAGACATCTGTTATTTCCCACTTTTCTTCTCCCAAAGGTTTTCCCTGATTAGCAGTGCCCAGTCCTCCTTGTGTGTTTTTCTCCATGCCCAGGGCTCACTCCTACAGCACTTCTGAAGTGCAGCATTCCTAGGTGATGGGGTGTCTCTAAAGAGGGTGGTGGGAGGAGTACCTGCATTATAGAACCTCAGTTACTGAGACAGGGCACCTGGCTTCCCTTGCAATAGTAGCCAGGAAAAAAGTGCAGGTCCAGCACTCTCGTGAATACTGAATAGCAGACAGTGAGATATTTCCTGTCTGCTCCAGGATAAATAACATCTAGATCTCAGGGATGCCCCACCTCCTGGATGTTTGTTTCAGACAGGGTATGGTCTTTCTAAATATGATGTACTTAGAATTCAGCAAGATGGTAGTAGCTAGGTTAAAGTTAACTACAGAAGTGTATATTCTTACATAGATGCAACAACTTTTAAGAGTTTTGGTCTTTAATGCTCCAGCTTGGGCAGATCTAGCAGTAAGACTGCTCCTTTTATCATTATAGTAGTGAAAACAATCAAGTTGATATTTTTGTACATTAAATAAGATTTTTGCATGTATCAGATCCTGTACTAAGTGCTTATTTCTGTGCTCAGGTACCTATTACAAACAGAATGGAGTTAGCCTCTGGTTTTGTTTGCTGTCTCTGAAAATTGTGTCTGGAATTAAATGCAGAAGATCTGGCTCATTTAGCTTTGATTGACCATGCTTGTCAGGTCAGATCATTGGTTTGATTGTATTGTTTTTCAGTCTTAGCAGATGGAAACTTTTCAGTGCAGCTCCTCCAGCTCAAAAGTTTCACTGGCAGCAAAGTTTTTGGCAACAGCTAAAACTCTGTTCATTTGTGAGACAGTTGAGAAGAGAGCACACATGAGAAGTGCATCCATGCCTATCATCTCTTTAATGGTCTGGTAACCTCCAGCACCCCCAGTGCTGCCTGACATTCAAAACTACTGGTTAATGACACTATAGGCTTCTTCTGGACTAACTGCTGCTTCATTAGTGCCCATTCTCCCAATAAAATTTGACATTTAGAGTATTTGGATGACTTTTCCTCCGGACAGATACTCTCTTGGGAAGGGAAGAGGAGGAAGAGATGAAGGTTTGCTATATATCTAATAATTATAGTTCAAACCAGGCTCTGTTCTTAGGAGCATATGATTTCTGTGTCTGACAAAGGTGATATCAAAGCTGTGTCACTTTCTGAATCCAACAGGAAGTTTTTCTAGTAGCTCTTATAAGTGCAAGTATTTCTTAAAATTTTTGATAGCATCAGACCTGAAAGAAGGCATCAGTTCAAACAGTCTTTTTCCCCTCTCCATCCATTAGTACCAACCCCCTGAAGACTTTAAAATTCATAAAACATAATTTGCCTGTAGTGACAGCTAATAGTAAAAGCAGATATTAACAAAATTGTCAATATTATGAAAGTTGTTCCCAAATCTGCATTTAACAGTGTGTGTTTTACTGTCATCTGCTCTGCTGTGACCATAAGTAATGCACGTCAGCTTTCCATGGATCTCAGAAGAGAAGGAAAGGTGAAAGCCTGTATGTTTATTTATTTTCATCCAGATGTCAGTGCACAGCAATTAGTAACCACCTCCATCCCATAAACTTGAAAGGGGGTAGCTGGGGACGCAAGTTTCCTTGCTATTTGCAGACTCCCTTCCAAAGGAAAGAGCAGATCACAAAGCTCTCAACAAAATAGTGGTTCTACAGAGACCCTTATACCATGCATATACTCAGAAATTATTTTTAAGACTTTGGAAATAGGCCATGTGACTTCTCTTTAGGTTTTTTGCATGACACCTGTAGATAATTATTGTAATTTTATACCTACAGTCTGTCCTCAGGATAAGCAGAGGCATAAAATGGAAGGCAGAGGTGTGAGTTATGCCCCCAGAATAAATAAATATAGAAAATTATGGTGTTGCTGAACTGTGAGAATTTTGTTTCTCTCCTGAGATAGATAGTGTGGATTTTATGTAGAAGTACAGTACTCTGCCTACATTTAAGCTAGTATTAATAAACATGCTCTTCAATTATGAATCTTAGCCCTAATTGAAATTGCTAATGTAGTTAATGTATATATCTGTGATTCCATTTTGTGGAGTGTTTCTTCAATTTTTAGTCTCCTAATACCTGGCTGAAGGCTGAGTTGTTTTTGTTAAATTAAAGACTGTATTAGCGTAGTCTTGTCACCGGAGGGGAATAGTGTGGATCTTACAGGGAGGTAAAATTTTACAGAGAGCAAAGAATTTATCTATACTACCTTGAAGCTGAGCAGTCCAGTGTTCCCTAAGGCTGTGCACTGTGGTTATTTTATGAATTTGCAGCTAAGGCAATTCATTCTGAGCTGATCAAGTGTTGTTAAAATTATACAGGTTACTAAGGGCTTTGGCTGCATTTAGCTATGCAACTCTGATTTGTCCTGCATTGTCCCTCCCTGTTCCCTAAGGGTAGACTGATGGTTATTTGGTACTTGTAATCTCTTATTTTTACAGAAGTTTGTCCTTTTCTCTGTCTTCAATAAAGAAATAATCTCCATCTTCAGTAAATAGCTGTACAGAGTAACTCGAAGAAATGTGATTATTTAGTGATTTATTTGTCTTGCTCAGTACTAGAGTATTCTGAGGGTGAAAGTAATCCAAGGGGGTTTGTCTGCTCTAAAATGACTGTTTTGACAGATTTGGATGTGAATTTTCTTGGATATTAACTCTACTGATCTAGGCTGTATGAGAATTCTGGCTGGTAAATCTAAAGCCTTGTAGCTCTGGAGGGAAGTCTTGTTAATAGCCCCTTCTCTAGTGCAGTGTTGGGTTAAAGGTATCACAGCTTAGAATTCTGTCTATTGAATTATACAGGAGAATTGTTACTTAGTTACTTTTCAAGAACAATTGATGGTCTAGGAATGCAAAATTTGGTACACCATCAGCCTTTCATATTGTAGTAGCCCTGCTGTGTCCCATGCCAGTGTTCCCCCCAGTCTGCTAGTGCTCAGTTTAAGGCAAAAATGAAGGCTGTATCTAAATTCTCTTTGGACATTAACAACTTTCTTAGATCTTTCTCCACCTATAAAATCAGTCATTCTTACAGTGGCTTTGTGTTTTTATCAGGTATCAAACTGCTGTAGGGTTTTTGTAGTAATGGTAGTTACCTGCATTTTCATGGAAGTTGCTATGTTGTAGCTATTTTCATTTTTATTTCCTGCCATTCTTGAGGGTTCTGTATTTTGAGCTGTTTTAACTGTTAAATTGGGTTTTTTCCCCCTTCCCTGAGAATCAGAGATATTGCTTAATTTACCTAAAAGGCAAATGATGGGAAAATGGTGAATACTTTTAATATGCTAAGATAGGCAAAAACTTTGTAGAAACAGAAATAAAATAACCTGCAGTTTAAAACATTGCAGCAAATGTGTATTTTGATGCTGAGTGAACAAAGCAGAGAGAAAGACCTAGCCTGTGATGATGAATTATTAAGAATGGTGGTGTAGGTTTTGGGCTGATTGCATGATCTGCTGTAGGGGAGAATGGGAGAGTAAATAGTGAGATAACGGAGACAAAAAGCAGTGGGGGGGAAAAGAGATGTGTTGTTATGGGTTGAGAATAATCAGCCAAAGCAGTTTCAGAAGAAATCATGAAAAAGAATTGATGAACCACAAACCAGAAAGAGACAGCTTTAAGAAACAGTTCATCACAGTAGTGTGTCTGCACTGCTTGTCACTGCTCTTACGAGGTAAGCAATTTTTCTGAGGACACTTTAGTGTTCTATACATAGCTCATGCATCTCATCATTGCTTTCTACAGCAGTGTAAAAGCCAACAAGAAATAAAATAGTGTTCAGACCACTTCCTGAGTTCCAATAAGGTCTGGTTGCATCCAGTAGTTTTAAGGAGAAGCAGCAGTGGCGATCATTTGTGGTTCCTGAAATATTGATTACATGTGTAGGCTGTTCTGCAACATTATTTATCTATCTGTACTACAAGTAGAATTGTGACATTTCCCTGGAAGTTGCATAGAATGTTGTATTCTCTTGCCTTCATTGGAGTTGTTAAATTAAATTTTGGGAGAAAATTTTGGAATTTCCAGAAGGAAAGTATCTAGTGAAATATTACATCTCCAGTTACTGGCAACTTTCCTTGGAGTTTTTTGCTTGTGATTAAAAGTACATTGACACTGGTGAATTACTCATTTTGTGATGTTTTGTTTTTGTTTTTTTTTTTTTTATATAGGTTGCTCGAGGAAGGAAATCACTGAACACTGGGAATGGCTGGAACAGAATTTGTTGCAAACTCTTTCAATCTTTGAAAATGAGAATGACATAAATACATTTGTCAGAGGAAAAATACAGGTAGTGTATTATTACAAATGTTGTTAATGATAAATATGACTGTGGAAGAAAAACTGATGTGAATTTGTAACAAGTTGGAGCTGTTAGTCCCCAGGCTGCTCTGCCTTTTTGAAGGAATACCAGATGCTAAGTAGCAACATGTGTTTAAAAATCAGGGAAACTGGGATTAGTGCACGTAGCTTAGAGCAGTGTGATATTTAAAAACCCCATATAAATATATACTCAGGGCTTAAGGTGTTATAAGTTCTAAAATTAATTGCACTGTTGACTGTCTTAAACTTTGACAGTTGTCTGTGCAATTTTTTTTCCATTGCAAGGCTTAATTTTAATTTTTCTTAATGCTCTCATAATGTCTCCTCCCCTCTTCTGTGTAGTTAAATCCTGTGGTATTGGCATTTACACTTCATATAGGTGTTAAATGTTGCTGGTTCATTGATTTGTTTGCTTGGTAGGAAGTGTGGTTGTTGGTTTTCTCAGTATTTCTTTTTCTCTTTATAGGAGAGGTAATACCTATACTGGAAAAAAGTACTTTTTTGGTACTAAGAATGATCTAAAAATAAATACTTTGGCAAAAGATTCTAAGCAAAATTACTCTGTTTACTGTGTGTGTGTTCAAAGTGTTGGTTTTGTCTCATTCCTCTTTTAACATTTCATATAATAAGTCAGCTCTCTTAGGAACCCCACAGTTGCTTGTGTTTTCCCAATGCATCAGGTATGAGGGCTGTAGATGGTCTTGGAAGTACCTGTGAAGACATCTCTGTTTTGGAATATAATCCATAAAGAATTTCATACAACTTAGATGAATACTAAATGTGAACGGTGGTTCTCTCTCTTATACTCTGCTTTTCATGTAAATATGGAGCAAGTGAAAGGCAAAAAAGTCACTTTCCATTTTATAACTTTAATATAAAAAGACAGTAGAGATGATTGTAAAGGAGACTGGGAAAACAAGCAAATAAAACAGAGCTTCAGTATAGAATAGAAGGAACCATAGTCGTTGAGATAGCAAAAAATATCTTTTCATCCCTTGCCTCTTAAATTTCATGAAAGTCGTCTGCACCTGAAAGTGGGAAATTTTTTTCCATCCTAATAGTTAATCTAATTGAAGATTTCTTTTTTTCTTCTTCTTTTTGCCTCCTCCCTCCCTTTTGCTCTTTGTCTATGCTCAAGGCCCAATAAGAGAGGTCATAGAAGTACTTTATAATTTTCCCTAATGAACAACAGTTCCTTTTCTCCCTTTTATTTTTTTCCTTCCCTTTAGAAAAATTTCATGTAGAATCCTATGTCTGTCTGCCCAGGAAAGAAGAGGAAAATAATACAAGTCATAGGTGCTTCACAGGGCTGTTAAGAGTATTTAGATTTAGGCTGGTTAAATTAACCAAGGTACTGGCAAGTGGTTGGTGTTTGGTTGCTTTTGACAGGTGCAGTAGGGAGTAATGTGATCAGAAAGAAAGCCTTGAATAAAGTTAATAACTGCATTAGCCAAAGAGTGAGCAGAACAGTAAGAGCTCACTGAAGGATTTCCTTGGCATTACAATAACCATTGTGGCCTGTGGCCTGGGCAGCAATGGGAATTAGGGTATCTGATAGCCCATGGCCACTAACAGGATGTGTCCTTCTTTCATTCCCTACCAGGGCATCATTGCTGAGTACAACAAAATCAATGGCATCAAAGAGGATGATGACACAGAAAAATTCAAGGAAGCCATAGTGAAATTTCACAAGCTGTTTGGGATGCCAGAAGAAGAGAAATTAGTGAACTACTACTCCTGCAGTTACTGGAAGGGGAAGGTTCCCCGTCAGGGCTGGGTGTATCTCAGCATTAATCACCTTTGCTTTTACTCTTTCCTCATGGGCAGGGAAGGTATGTTTTCAGTAGAACAGTAATTTGTGCATCTGAAAATTGTTAGGAAATCTCCTGTAGTTTGTTACTTTTCACATATTTATCACTGAGGGTACAAAGACACTGCTGAGGAAAAGAGACACACAGAGCAGTTCCCTGATTTGTCACACTGCTTAACTGTTTGCTTGTTCCCTTGTTTGTTTTGTCTTTCTCAAAGTAGTTCTCTGTAAAACAGTACCTGGCATTGTCCAGAGACATGGTTCACCTCAGGGGCTATGCCCAAAAGGGAATAGGGACAAGATCACACCAGTTCTGGCTCCTTCTGCTCTTACACAATCCTCAAGTACTACTCTGGCAGACTTTGTAAACTTAAATGACACATCTGCATTTATACAACACCAGAACATCAGAAAGGTTTCAGAGGAGACCCAGATTAAAGAACTGCATAGTGGGGATGCAACTGGTCTGCTTTAAAGGGAGTTAATTCAAAGCACAGTGGAGGTGAACAGTTCAGCAGTATTGGTTATGGGCAGTGGATCAGTCCAGAGATTTAGCCCCTGCTTTGTATTGATGACAAGAAAAGCTAAGGTTCTGTCATGGCTGTAATATTTGAAACTTTTTACTGTATAAAAATAACACAAGCCTGTCTGATGTGTTTAGACTGTGTTTCTTTGCTTCCATAGGAAAAGAGGACATCAGAGTCTGAGCGAGTGCAGTGACAATGATAAGTCATGTTAGCTCACCTAGCTTTGTAGTGCTTGTGTGGTGTTCTGTAAATAAAGTAAATGATGTTTAAACACTTTTATCTGCTGTTTGTCAGGTGATAGTGATTTGTTTGTACAGACTTGGTCTATTTATGCTGTGCTCCCAACTTTTCAAGATGCCAGAAAAAGTCAGCTGAACGCATTTTATAGGAAGAGGGAGCAAAAAGCTCCTGAATATGCTCATATCTGTACTGAATCCTGGTTTTTTGTTTGCTTCTGTTCAGCAAAGTTAGTTATCCGTTGGGTTGATATCACTCAGCTGGAGAAGAATGCTACACTGCTCTTCCCTGATATGATCAAAGTGAGCACAAGGTCAAGTGAACATTTCTTCTCAGTATTCCTTAATATCAGTGAGACTTTTAAACTAATGGAACAGCTTGCCAACATAGCTATGCGACAGCTTTTGGACAATGAAGGATTTGAGCAAGACAGGTCGTTACCCAAACTGAAAAAGAAATCCCCCAAAAAAGTATCTGCTCTAAAACGGTAGGTAGCACTGCCTCTTACTCATTTGTTCCTCCTCAGTCCTTTTACTTGCAGGATTTTGTCCAAAGGTTTTCTAATGTTGCTGCCATTTACTGTAACTCCAAGAGGAATGATTCATTCCAGCAGTGGCAAAATGTGAACAATTATTTGAATATAATTACTTGGTATCTTGTTGAAATAGGAAATGGAATACGCTTGCATATGAACATGTTGCAAAAATAAATTTAATTGAGCCAAATGCTCATTTGTTCAGAAGCTCTGTAGTGTATCTCCTGACATTGGCTGCATTTAGGTATCTGTTGTAAGGCCATGTTATGTCAGTAGGGGAAGGAAATAAAGTGTTTAATGTGTTATTAAGAGTTGTGCCTAGCATTCATACTTGATCTTATCACTGGAATTGAGAAATTACTCTAGATCATTAATTCTATCTAGAATGTAGTTTAGATAAGAGCAATAAAAATCTTGACATAAAATTCTAGGGGATGAAAAGTTATCTGGAAAATATTTCTGCTTCTTCTAAAATATACTTCAGTTTGTTAGTTTCTTTTTCATTTTTTCTTTTTATGTTGTTCATGTTAGTGTACCATACAGAATTATAGCCAGTGCTTTTTTATATTTCTCATTACTTAGTGACATCTGACGTGCATTATATCACTTTTTTTCTGTCCTTACTGTTGAGTGGTTTGCACTGAATGCATTATCAAGACTAAGTCTTGAAACTGTTAATAAACTCTAACCTTAAGAATTCCTAATGTTAATAAATAAGCCTCACAGAAGCATTTTTTATTACTATTAGCAAAAAATGTATTCACTGTATATATTCTCAGAAAGTAGGGCTGAATATCAAAAGCTCACTCAGCCTTTTCTCTCTGAGAAGTGAGGTTGAATATCTGAGTCATTCATGGCAGGCTTTTTTTCTTGTAGTTTTAGAACCTTCCAAAAGTGAAGACTGTATCTCCCCTATAGGCAAATTATTTCAGCCTTTTTGCTGTACACTCCTTACTTAGCTGGGTTATATGTTGCAGGTAACTTGCAATGATTTGCATAAAATATATCTTAAAATGTATTATATATTCCTTAAAAGAAGAAAATCTTTGTGTGTGTTTTTTAGGGATCTTGATGCCAGAGCAAAGAGCGAGAGATACCGCGCGTTGTTCCGACTTCCCAAGGATGAGAAATTAGATGGACACACAGACTGTACTCTTTGGACTCCATTCAACAAAATGCATATTTTGGGTCAGATGTTTGTTTCTACAAACTACATTTGCTTTACTAGTAAAGAAGAGAACTTGTGCAGTCTTATTATCCCTCTTCGAGAGGTAAATATTTGTATTTTTAAATTTATTAGGCAAGTAATAAAGCAATATCTTATTAGATATTTCAGCCTAGCTTTGAATATCTTTATTTTGGGTTTTTTTTTTTTACTATTACTTATTTTTTGCTTGTTTGTTTTTCTTGATTGTTTTTGGAGAAAAGCCTCTCTTCATCTTTTTAATCCCTTGTGAGCATGCCATTCTAATGTGTTCTATGTAATATTTAATGACTATGTATCGTAGTTCACAGTTCCTGCTACTAAAGTTCACATGGAGTTTTTTCCATCAGTTTTCATAACCCTTGTGAGTTCTTCCTCTCTCATAACTTGTATTCTGATTTACAGCCCAATATTACATTTTTGGTGCCTCATAGGGAAGAGTGGAAGGTAAAACTTCCTAGATTGATGACTGGAAATTCTGTTAAAGAATCTGTTAAAGATAAAATTTGCTTTTGTCAGATGTAAAAAGATCATAATCCTGAAGTTTTGAACTGCCTCTTTACACAGACTTGCAATTGTTTATTCTAAAATGTAGAAAATATTTTGTCAGCATTTTTCAAATTGGTGTGTTTCCCTTTTTAAAGTTGTTTACTTAAAGCAGATGTTCAGTAAGAAGAGCTTGTTTGATGAAATGAAAAATAATTGTGTTGGGGAGTGTTTTTAAGGTTGATGTGATTTGTGGGTTAATAGAAAATTGTGTTAAGTAAGTTTTGGAAGTAGTAACAAAGCTGATGTAACCAAGAACAGTTTGGCTTGACTGAAGAGCCATGGAATATTTCAAGGCACTGTTTTGCCCCACAAATCATTAAGAGTAAAACAGGTACTTTTTAAGAAACTTTGAAGTACAGCTTCTCAGCAGCTTGTCACAAAGACTTTTGTTATTTGGGATGAGTAATTCAATTATGGTTGCACTGTTTGTCTGAAAATCAAAGAGAATGGCAGTCCTGCAGGTTGAGTGGTAGAGGAGGAGAGCAAAGTCTTCATTTAACAGGACCTCTTTTCCTGGATGCAGATTCAGCAGCTGCCTTTGACCACAGTCACAGCAGCATAGGATTCAGAGCAGCTCTAAAGCTTTAAGAGACAGAAGTAGCTGAAGGAACAAGTGCTTCTGTGTGAACAGCTTTAAGTCTCAGCACCAGCAAGGAGAACAGTAAACAAGGGGGCAGTGTCAGTCCTCAGAACAACTGATCAGTACCATTACTGATTAAAGGAAAGCTTTCTATTTAATTAAAGTTTTGGGTTAGACCCTACATGAATTCCAGTGTTCTGTAATATCCTGGAGGTGTTTTGAGAGATAAGACAATAGCAAAGTGTTGATTCAGAAATTATAATGGGGAAAGATGTTTTTCAGTGGGTGACTGCACTGCTTACTGCACCTTCAGCAGGTGCCCTCTCCAAGAAAAAGCACTTCAGATATGTGTGTGTCTCCACTGAATAGGAAGTAAGTAAATATCAGCTCACATTATAGCAGAGCTATAATTAAGCTTGGTTAAATAATGTCTGTCCTGTGCCTTGTCTGTCTTTTGTGCTGATAGCACTCAAATAGTTTTTGAGTGGAACAGGAAGCATAGGGAACACTTTTTAGCTAACTGCAATATGCTATTAATGAAGTCCTTTAAGTTAACAAATAACTGTTAGATTTGTAGTTAACAGAAAAATGAAAGGAAGTGGGAAGAACAGAGAAGTGTTTAGCACCTGAGCTGAGCACTGCAGTCTTTAAGTCTTCAAAGAGAATGCATGAATAATGGTTAGCTAGAGAGCTATGAATATTATAGCACTCATGTCTTACCACTGATTTCTGTTTTGAAAAGGGTTAAAGGAGCAAAAGTCCTAGCAAAATTAAATGTGCCACTGTCATGGTTTGACTCTGGCCAAGTGCCAGGCACCACGAGAGCCGCACTCTCACCCTCCCCTGTCACAGCTGGGCAGAGGAGAGAAAAGGAAAAAAAAAAGATTAACAAATGTTTGATGAGTGAGATGAGGACCGGGAGGAACACTTCAAGGGCAAAGCAGGCTCAACTTAAGTTGCAAACAAAAAAGTTGCAAAAAAAGTTACTGACACAATCAGAGGAGGATAATGAGAAGTAAAATAAGCCCTTCAAACACCTTCTTTCCTGCAAGCCCCTCCCTCCTTCCCACCGACAGCTCAGGCAGACGGGGCAGGGTGGTTTGGTCAGTTCATCACTGAGATTTTCTTCCCCTGCTCAGGGAGAGGAGTCCATCCCCTGTGAGGCCGTGGGGTCCCTCCCACGGGAGACACTTCTGTGGGAACTTCTCCAGCGTGGGGCCGCGCTCAGGAGCTGCAGCCAAACTGCACCTGCAGCTTCGTGAGCTCCCCCAGGGGCACAGAGCCCTCCCAAAACTGCTGAAATGTGAGCTCCCCCAGGGGCACAGAGCCCTCCCAAAACTGCTGAAATGTGAGCTCCCCCAGGGGCACAGAGCCCTCCCAAAACTGCTGAAATGTGAGCTCCCCCAGGGGCACAGAGCCCTCCCAAAACTGCTGAAATGTGAGCTCCCCCAGGGGCACAGAGCCCTCCCAAAACTGCTGAAATGTGAGCTCCCCCAGGGGCACAGAGCCCTCCCAAAACTGCTGAAATGTGAGCTCCCCCAGGGGCACAGAGCCCTCCCAAAACTGCTGAAATGTGAGCTCCCCCAGGGGCACAGAGCCCTCCCAAAACTGCTGAAATGTGAGCTCCCCCAGGGGCACAGAGCCCTCCCAAAACTGCTGAAATGTGAGCTCCCCCAGGGGCACAGAGCCCTCCCAAAACTGCTGAAATGTGAGCTCCCCCAGGGGCACAGAGCCCTCCCAAAACTGCTGAAATGTGAGCTCCCCCAGGGGCACAGAGCCCTCCCAAAACTGCTGAAATGTGAGCTCCCCCAGGGGCACAGAGCCCTCCCAAAACTGCTGAAATGTGAGCTCCCCCAGGGGCACAGAGCCCTCCCAAAACTGCTGAATGGGGCTCTCCTTCCACGGGGTGCAGCCCTCCAAGGACAGGCTGCTCCAGCCTGGGAGCAGGGCCCTCTCTCTCCTCTGGGTCTCCACTGGATCACAGCCTCCCCAGGCATCCACAGCTCCGGCCTGGGCACCTCCTCCGTGGGCTGTGGGTGGATCTCTGCACTCCCTGTGGATCCCCAGGGGCTGCAGGGGCACAGCTGCTTCACCAAGGTCTCACCACGGCCTGCAGAGGAATCTCGGCTCTGACACCTGGAGCACCTCCTGCCCCTCCTTCTCCACTGACCTTGGTGTCTCCATGTTGTTTTCCCTCACATAATCTCACCTCCTCCTCCTCTCTAACCAGAAGTAAAAAAACCCTGACTTTGTTTTGATTTCCTTCTCAAATCTGCCATCCCAGAGGCGTTCCCAGCCTCTCTCCCTGGCCCAGTCCTGGCCAGCAGCGTGTCCATCTCCAGAGCCATCAGCCATTGGCTCTGCTGGACATGGTGGAAGCTTCCAGCAGCTTCTCACAGGAGCCACCTTTGTGGCTGCCCTGCTACCAGAAACCAGGCCAGGGCAAACCAACACAGCCACTTTCTGTTTTGAAGGCAGTAAGTCAGTTTTCGTTACCTAAGAAATCATCTGAAGTTGTAAAAGCAGTGATTAAAAAAGTATTTACAATTGTGATTTATGTTTTGTTCAGTGTATGAACTGCACAAACTTGATTGATTGATGTTTTTAAGGCCAATATTTGGTAATGTTTAGGACAAACAACTATTACATAATTCATCAACAGTCTATGACTTATCCCTGAGAATTCTTTGTGTTAATTTGCTTTACAGAAACCTCAGGGAACTCATTCCCTGTACTCTGTAGATTGTGGTATGAGTACTGTTTACAGGTTGGAGTTCAATTAGATTAGTGACCATTTCCGTAACAATTGAAGGCCAAACAGAAGCCTTCACCTCGCAGGGTTAGATACTTTACTTTGTAAGGGAAGACATGGAGTTAGTTTCCCTTTGTTGCAAGTTCCTGCATACTGTAAAAATACAGTTGAAATAACACTATGCAACTTTTCACAACTATGCAGCTATAATACAGTTGTACAGGAGCATCATCTCAAAAATGGTTTATTCACATATATTGGCAGTAAAGGGTAGTCAAAGGTTTCCATGGATTCAGCCTGTGCTGATGGTGTTAGGAAGCAGGAGAGGGATTTGGAAGTCCTACAAAAATGCTGACAAATTTGTATCCCACTGATGAAATGTTGTTTTACTGATTCTTTTAAAATATGGCCTGAGGAAAATCAATGCAGGGGAATTTTGATGGAAAATGTACTGAAACCAGTTGTTTGAGGGATTACAGCCTTCATCTTTCAGGCTTGTAAGCCCTTGTATGCAAACTATGTTTTGTGGCAAGGGAGTCCCTATGGACAATAGGGATTTGATAGAAAAGTGGAAGGAGCCTGGGTTTATTGTATTAAGATGTTTTTTTAGACCAAGCAGCTTGATTAACTAAAGATCTCAAGCTGTAACAACTGTTTCTCCCTAGGTGACAATAGTGGAAAAGGCAGACAGCTCCAGTGTGCTGCCCAGCCCACTGTCAATCAGCACTAAAAACAGAATGACATTCCTCTTTGCCAACTTGAAAGACAGAGACTTTCTTGTACAGAGGATCTCAGACTTTCTGCAACAAACCTCTTCAAAAATATACTTGGATAAAAATATTTCTGGAAGCTATATCAGCTCAGATGATGAGGTATGTGAAGGCACATGAATAATTTACTAGAAGGGGATTTTAACTGGTGTGGGGAGAGGAAACACCTTTAAGTTTTTGCGAAGTTAAACCTTTAGGCACAGAAATGTGACCTCTTTTGTGTTCATGCCTTTGATGTGACATGTTAAAATTTGTCAGTTAGGATATCTGTCTTTTTCATGTTAAACCTAAGAGAAATCATCATTGCTGAGGAGGAGCTACTCTAACTATTGCCGCCACATTCTGAAATTACAGTGTATCTTGTTGGAAAGTGTCATAGTTAATTAACTGGTTAATTAAATAATACTTCTAATATCTATTAACTTGTCCAACTCAAATGTAATTCTGGAATTTTAATAAATTGAAGAAATTACCAGTTGGCATGAAACTCATTTTATTCAAGACTTTAGCTGCTAAATCCCATCTTCTGATTCTTCTGACAAAAATGTCTGAGCTGAGTGGGTTTGCGTGTGCACTGCTGGTGAACTTTAGAACATTTGACCTAACAGGACAAAACCAGCCCTGTCCTGGCTATCAAATGACCCTATTCTGAACCACCTCCTTACATATGTGTGCAAAGTAAATGGTTCCTAAAAGACACGATTAGATACACTTTTCTTAGGTGCTTTGAATGTCAAGCCTTCTGCTGAGTTTCAGCTTTTATGTATGAATTTCAGATGCTTCATATAACAGCATGATCAGTTCTGTTAAACCCAGCAAAGTATAGTAGTTCAGATATCAAAGCAGAAAAGACTCTTGTGGTGTATCATTTTGGTTTCATGTAGGTAAATCTCACATTCCAAGTCTGTACTAAGCTATACTTTAGTACTGTCCTGAGTAGCCCTATCTTCTTTGCCATGTGTGTCTTAAAAGATTTTTTTTAACTTGCATTGTTGATGCTGAGGTATAATTACTATGTTGTTGTATACCAACGGACGTAGGCATGTACAGTTCTGGAACTTTTCCTGTAAATGGATCTAAATATTTTACCTACTGAATTATAAACACAGGTTAATTGTAAGCATTTACTACAATTTGTAATATGACTACATGTCTAGATATGCATGACTACTACTTCCAATTTCAGGCATTTGGTATGAACTGCTCTGTGAGATTTTACTGTGATGCAGTTTCAGAGCTGTTCGAGAAGTCAGAAAATCCTTTTTCTTCAAAATACTTTTCTTCCAAATCACAATCTTGACAGTCCTGTGATGTTGACAGACCAAGGGAGCTGGTTCAGTTTCCCAAGGCTACTTAAGGTTAACATTACCAGAGCAGTTGTAGTTCTAGAATTTGATTGTGTTTCAGGAGAGTGATTGAGAAACCGGAAGCTATTTCACTGTTCTCTGCTGGTTTAATTTCTGCTGCCATATTCTGCTAACTGTTAGCATGTGTAAATTTTTAAGTAAAGTGAAGTAAAAGCTCCAGACACTGGCTTGTCTTTATTGCCTGTATTGCTTGTGACTGGTTTCTGCAGGTGTTTACAAGGTCAAGTAGTTTAATCTCTGCCAGCCCTCACAAAAGCCTGAGCTCGGAGTCAGAGGGAGAGCGGCAATTCAATCTCAACGATAACGGCATTCCAACAGCAACTCAAGCTTTAATGACAATGTATCGGCGCAGGTCTCCGGAGGAGTTCAACCCTAAGCTGGTAAAATACGCCTCTGAGTGCTCTACCTGACTGAAAAGGCTGTTAAATTATGTTTACTTTAAAACCCTTGTTTCTGACCCAGAAGAGTTTCATTTTGCCAGACAGTTAAGAAGAGGCAGTCTTTTTCACAGAAGTAAAGGCTTGAGCATGTTGTTTTACCAGTACAAATAACTTCCCTACATAAAAGCAAAGTTGGAGATGAGAGGTTGTATTCCTGCTCTTAAGTGTAACTGCTTCTCTTAACAGCAAGGTCTGCTGGCATAGAAACTAGGAAATGGGAGGAGGCAGCACATTATGAAGGTAACTGGACTGTAGCCAAGTTATTTCTTGCTCACTTTGAAGGCTAGGATATTGCAGGATTTTTAGCACTCCAGATTTTAGTGGGTCAGAGTGCTAGAAAGAGAAGCTGCATCTTGATGCCTGCCTTTCTTTGCATTTAGGCCAAGGAGTTCCTGAAGGAACAGGCCTGGAAGATTCACTTTGCTGAGTATGGCCAAGGGGTCTGTATGTATCGTACAGAGAAAACAAGAGACCTGGTGCTAAAGGGCATTCCAGAAAGCATGAGAGGGGAACTTTGGCTGCTCTTTTCAGGTAGGTTTTTGTTTGAATGTGTCTGTGGGATATAAGCAGAAGCATAAGGGAAGAAAGGATTTCAATGATGATTAAAGGTGCATGTGGTTAAGTGTCTGAAAATATCTGGAGTAAGTAAGGCTGTGATTGTTAGCAGGTGCCAGACAGGTTTAGACAAGATTTCTGTTCAGACCAGCAAATATCCTTTCTCAAACAGGCTCAGAGAATTAAGGAAGAATATATAAAAAGCAGAACACATTCTCTGTAACCAGAAGCCACAGTGTAGGGGCCTTCTAGATGTTCAGCAACCATCAGCAAGCCTTTTTCACATTTTTTAATAATTTCTAGATCCAGTTAAGCATTTGGCCTTCATAGCAATTATTGCAAGGAATTCCAAAGTTTAGGGATGTTGCACAGAACCACTCTAGGTTTTTTTGTTGATAATAGAAAAAGTTACTCCAACATTTTATTAGGTGCTTCCATTATGTGAAAAATGGTGAGAAAATATTTGTTTGGGATTCTGTGCCATAAAGGATTTTCTAGATTTGTGTCCACCTATTTTTTTTTGAAGTTGGAGAATTTTTTTTACTAGTTATTGGGAAATCAATCCACCTCAGGCTTTCTTTATAACCTATTACTATATGCCTTCTTTAGCTCTACCCTCCCCAAGACAGTTACCACAGCTACCTACACCACTTAACATATGAGTGCATTAGGGCCTTTATATGATGACCTAATGATGCTTTCAAGTTTGTTTTCTATTTCTTCCCTAGTAATACATAGTCATGTACATTTTCTCTTTGCTGTTGGGCACTAAAGAAATGTTTTCAGAAGATACACACAGGAATGCACAGCTCTGTTTTGTGTCCAGTTAACAGCTAGTTTGGACTAATTTTCACTGTGTATCTATAATCCATATTTTCTATGTACATTTCTTTGTGCTACTGACACTTGATTTTCATTTCCAGAGAAGTTGTAAAGTCAGTAGTGAAATATCACAGCAGCTCTGTGAGCTGAGTGCCCTACCCAAGATGACAGAGTCATTTTCAGAAGTAGGAATAGAACTCAGGAGTTTCTGTCTCTTGCTGGTGGCTAACATATCATACTCTCTGCAGCCAAACATTAATCTACTCTGTCTCCAGGGCAAGTAGCTTTCTCAGAGATCAAGTTTTGAGTTATTTAGAATAACCAAACCCACAGCCAGCTGCAGAGGGAGCTCAAGATACCATGTGACTGCACAGTTGGTTTGTTCTTCATGCCTCCTGTTTTTTTCTGGCTGAGAGAGATTTTAACCTCATTATAAAAATGCCTGTAGAGAAGACAGGAAGGGGTGATAATCACCAAAGAACATACTTTTTATTTTTTAATCACCTTTAAAGAAATAATATTTTCATATAAGGTCTTGGTGACATTTGGGATGGAAGGGGAGCAGATCATCATGTTGGAATACTGAAGCTGCTAAACCTTCCTTTTTCTCTTGGTTGTAATAATGTTCTCTCACTCCTAGGAGCCATTAATGAAATGGCCACTCATCCTGGGTATTATGAGGACCTAGTGGAGAAATCAATGGGAAAATACAATCTTGCTACAGAAGAGATAGAGAGGGATCTGCACCGCTCCCTTCCAGAACACCCTGCATTCCAGAATGAGATGGGTATTGCTGCTTTAAGGAGAGTCTTGACAGCTTATGCTTTCAGAAATCCAAACATAGGATATTGTCAGGTAATTGAAATACCCTGCACTCCTTCAGTTTCTGGAATTCCAGATCTTCCCTTGCAGTCCTGTTTCTTCAGTCAGGCGAGTGTTCAGCTGTGTGTGTACACTGAGGTGTGGATGGTGCTGCAGAGGGACAGGAATGCTGAGGCCAGAGGGGTTCACACAAGGACCTGCTCTAGCAGCAGTATTAGCAGCACATGTTAAGAGATGTTTTCTGTAAGCATATTTTCTGCTCATAAATCTAGAAACTGGACAGATGATAACAGAGCTGTCTGCAGAAAATGACGATGGACCCTGAAGAAAGGTTATTTTCTTATTAACAAAAAATCCCCTCAAAACCAGAACACTTTGTATTCAGCCTTAAATTTTTATCTATTTTTATCTATCTGCCTTATAATGAATTGTTATTCGATGTATTGGCTATAACCCCCCAGAACCTCCTTTCCTCTTTCAATGATGCTATGCAATCATTAAAACAATGAAAGAAAAAAAAACCAGAAAACTACCAAAAAAAAACAAGAAAAAAAACCTCAAAACACTTGGCAAAAAATAAAGCATCCTAGGAGATACCACTGTGAGTCCCAACCATATATCTGTAGAGTTAATGCTGACCCCAGTGCATGGTTTTGAGGTTCTTATGCCCATAATTTAAGTCACTTTAGTTTCTGGTCCTAAATAATTCTTTCTTACTGTATAATTTTGGTTTATCACCTGGACCTTTTTTTTTTTGCCTTCCTACATACTTTTGCTAAGAGGAAACTTAAATTCATTAGTGTTAAGAAGCCTGATTAATGTCTGACTGTTAAGACTTCTAGATGCAACATCAGTAAGTGCAAGCAATTCTAACAGATACCATCATAAATTACTTAATAACACATGTGGTACTAAGTAATAGCTACAACATTTATAAAGATCATTTAACAGAGGAGCAGTAGAAAGACACTTCAGTTCTGGTCCCTAAAGACCCTGAGATTTGTTCCAGCTACAGTAAGAATTAAGGCACATCACTGGTGCTGTGGGAGGTGTTATGGCTGCACCAGTCCCAGATTCCCCAGGAGCACCTATGGCAGAATATCAGTATCACTGTAACAGGGATGTTTGCAGACCTGAGTCAGCCCTTAAATAGGAAAAAAAAAAATATCTTAATTTCTTAAAAAAATCCGCAACACAAAACCAACTAAACCCCCTCAAAAACCCTACCAAAAAGCCCCAGTAAAATAACAACAAAACTAAAGAAAAACCTTACGAGTTTTGTGATTTGAGGCTTTCTTAAGCCTTTCTTTGAGCACTGGGAAACACTGGTGTTTTTACAGGGAAGTACTTGAACAGTTTGGGATCTGGAAGGAGAGATGTAGCTAATTTCCTAACTGCTTATCTGCCCAAGTACAGCACTAGATACTGAATAATTATATTTCCCTTTCTTTTAGGCTATGAATATTGTCACTTCAGTGCTCCTCCTTTATGCAAAAGAGGAGGAAGCTTTCTGGCTGTTGGTGGCTCTGTGTGAGCGTATGCTGCCTGACTACTACAACACAAGAGTTGTTGGTATGCTGTAGGGACATTTTTGAAATGACACTACAACAAATAACCAAATTAACTGGTGGTATTTGTACTGAAATATATGGGTAGATGCATCTGTGTGTGCTAGTGACAAGGTAGCTTGCTCAGGAGAATAAAGGCAATTTCCTAAAGAGGTACTGTTATAGTTAATAGTTTGTCACTTAGGATCAGATGGCATTTTAAAGTGAGCTTAAACAAAGCAGATTTTTAAGAAGAGATGGGAGGATAAAATTTGAGTTTTAGATGATCCAGTTAGCTGATGAAGGTAAGGTGGAAACAGGAGCTTTAGCAGTTTGCAGTAGAATTCTTTGTGCCTGTACCTCTGATTTGAAAGGGTACAATTATCAGAAAGCTGTTGTCAGATGAGCTTCCTTGTGTATGTGAAAGTGAGTGACTTCAATTTATCATGGAATCTCTTTCTACTATATCTCATAAATACTTGAGATACTCAGCCTTAGAAATTATTCTTCCTGCTCTGGTTAAAACACTGATGTTATGGCATAGGAATGTATAACATTCTCTTGAAGTAAATCTAAACCCTCACAGTCACCCTGGCCTCATTCAACAAGTGATGCTGAGATCTTACTCCAGTTAGTAATGGTAATAGCAAACCACTATTTAACTTCTGCTGGTGCTAAACCAAATGAATCCTTTTTTATTTATTATGGAGTGTATAATTAAAACAGAAAAAACTTTTTACAGTTCAATTTTTATGTATAGCTCAGCAGTGTAATGGAATCTGTTACTTATTTGAAAGGGAGAAAATGTACATAAGCACCATGCAAAATATTCTTAGGCTTTTTATTTTTGTACATAGAATATATAGATTTTTTTTTTTCCTCCCCTAAATGGCAATGTCTCAGTTGCTCCTGAATTAATTCAACCTTGTTTATCTTCAACAGGAGCATTGGTGGATCAGGGTGTCTTTGAAGAGTTGGCTCATGACTACATACCACAGCTTTATGACTGCATGCAGGACTTGGGTGTAATCTCCACCATCTCCCTGTCCTGGTTCCTCACTCTTTTCCTCAGTGTAATGCCATTTGAAAGTGCAGTTGTAGTTGTGGATTGTTTCTTCTGTGAAGGAATAAAGGTGATATTTCAGTTAGCACTCGCTGTCCTCGAAGCTAATGTAGACAAGCTGCTTAACTGTAAAGATGATGGAGAAGCCATGACAGTCTTGGGAAGGTATTTATTACAGAAAATTAAGTATCTTCATGGTTTGGTGGTTTTTGGTTTTTTTTTTTTTTTTAACTTGCTTTTCTGATTTGTATTCTATGTTGAAATACTAAATGTAAACCAGGACCATATATGTAAATCTTTTACATGTTTGTAGTCTCCTTTCATCCATATAAAGTACTCCTTATATTATTTTAAAATAATGCTAAGTGACCAACCAGATATACATTCTTCTTTCAAGACATTCAAATAAACTTCCCAAACCTGGTTATAGAAATTTAACTTGATTAATTATTTAGTGAATGACATGAGTTTTGTTACTTCAGTGTGCTACCTTTTAAATGCTACTGAGAAAAAGCCTTGATGTGAAGTGAAATTGTTTTGGGAATACACTAAGTAGAACTTAGAAGCATTAGGCAGGGTCTTGAACAAAAAGATTTCAGTGAAGCAGGATGATGATAGATAGAGTGGCTTGAGTCACTGAATCAGAACTAATACTGCTGAGTGTAACCTTGATTTCCTTGTGCTTGGCAGTGGTGTTTCATTTTCAAGAGGCTGCTGGGACTTTGGAATTTTTTTCATAATAAATTTCAGTAGTATAAACCTTACTCTTCTTAGAGAATGGCTTGATCATTTTTCCATGTAATAGTTAATATGTAACCCATATGCTGTTAACTCTCAGAAGGGAGGGTGTACACATTTGAGTTTCTCATTTCTTTATGTTTTCCCCCACCAGATATTTGGACAGTGTAACTAATAAGGACAGCACTCTTCCTCCCATTCCTCATCTTCACTCCCTGCTCAGTGATGATGTAGAGCCTTATCCTGAGGTGGATATCTTCAGGCTGATCAGGTCTTCCTATGAGGTAGGATAAGATTTCTTAACAGGAGCTTGCCAGTGCACACAACTTCTGCTTCACAGAGGAATTTGATACTCTGTAGTTTGGCTTTGCTTGACACGGAAAGAACGTAAAAGAAATGCAGACTCATCTGAGAAGGCTAAAATGGAGCAAGAAAGAGGAGTTAGACTTTCTTCTTCTTTCAACAAAAACTTTTAATTGGAACTGTTTCATAGAGAAGTCTGGGGCCTCAAAGGAGAGCAATCCACAACCAAGAAGTGATTTACCAAAAAAAGTCTGACTTTTTAACATGAAAAGAGTTAATTCTCATTTAAGCTTTTTTGTGCTTTTCCAAACTGAAATAGTAGTGAAATCTGTATGATTTCAGAAGACCTTTCCATTATCAGTGGAACGTTCTTTTTGCCTTTCTTTTTCTTAAAAAGTGCTGATTGTGGCCATGGGCCACTACATTCTCTACTATCACCAAAGCTAAAACAAAATTCAAGTGAAAGGAGCTAGTAATAACTAATGTCTATAAAAGGACAGGACAAAGCCTGCAAAACCAACTAAAATCTGCAGACTGGTTTCATTGTCCTTAAATTAAAAAAAAAAAAGCCCTCTGTTAAAATACCCCTGATGGTTACACTGACATACCCATTTTTAATAAAAATTAAGGGAAAACTGTAAAGATTTTCTTTCTCCTTAATTTCCATTATTCCTTTCCATTGGCATGCAGGGTAAATGAGTAATTTTAGTTCAGGAAGTCAATTTATACTTAGCAATAGCACAGCTTTCTCAAAGGCACTTCCTATGTCCCTAAACTCGCCTTGCTTTAACATGCCACACTTAATAAGGAAGCAGGCAGTCCACAGTGTATCAAAAGTGTATCAGGGTAGATGGAAGTTTGGTAGATGTCAGAATGGCCAGGAGGGCGTTCGTAGGAAATTGTGTTTCCCTTGCATTTTTCCATTTTCCTCATCATGAAGACTGCATGCATTGGCTTAACTGCTCTAAGATGAATAACCTGACTCCGTGCAGAGCTAGTCTGTCTTTCTGGGGCTTCTGCAGCACAGAACTTTGTAGCTCCTAGGTAAATAACCAGCTGCACTTCAGTATCATTAGGAAAAACAAGCAGCATGGGGAGTGAGGAACAGTGAGGAAAGCAGGAACTGGTTGCAAAGAGAGAATTAGTTTTAAGAGAGTTGCTGTTAATAATTTATTTAAAAAATATTAAATATTAAATATTAAAATTTATTTAAGGCATCTGTTACACTTTTTATGTTTCTCGATTAGTTATGTGGAGTAAGGGCTGGGAACTCACTGCTAGCTTTGTTACAGCTACAAAGAATGAAATATCAACTAAGTGAGCATATTTTTGTTATTTTTTAGAATTTAAACTATTAAGAGTACTTGCTGGGTAACCATCAAGTGTTAATCTTGTAGACATTTAAATTTATCATTTAAAAATAATAGGAAGACCAACAGCTGACAAAAACGTGGGTTTTTTTGGAGACCTTTGCCTTCCCTCAGGCATACACACATCACCCCCAAGGAAGAGGGGAAAACCTTATCCCTTCCAGACTGTCTTATATTTGGCATGGGAGTGTGATGAGCCTGAGAACTTGATGGCACTGGCAAAGGCACAATATTTGAATTGTTTTATGAAGATCTGCTTTCCATCATGCTCTGACACTGTCCAGCTCTTAGGTAATCATATCAGATGCATATATGAGAACTCTCCAGTGAAAGCTGAAGGGATGCAGAAGAATTTCTTGGTAAATAAGTGATTGGCACCCCTCTCTGTGATGATATTGAGCAGACTTTCTACTTCCAAAGGAGAAACTGTTTTTAAATAAGAGAATATACATAACAAGTGCATTTTACACTGCCAGTAGTTTCTTAATTTACTGAAAATAGTTTTTAGTAAGAAATCTTTTATCTTTTCATTCCATTTTGCATTTAATTCAGAAACCATAGATCCTGGTATCATAATAATTATAGTAGAAGTGACTGAAATAATGCATAATCACTGCAGTTTTAAAAGCCTGTGCATAACTCACTAGCTGTCATAATCAGAGCNGATGAATAACCTGACTCCGTGCAGAGCTAGTCTGTCTTTCTGGGGCTTCTGCAGCACAGAACTTTGTAGCTCCTAGGTAAATAACCAGCTGCACTTCAGTATCATTAGGAAAAACAAGCAGCATGGGGAGTGAGGAACAGTGAGGAAAGCAGGAACTGGTTGCAAAGAGAGAATTAGTTTTAAGAGAGTTGCTGTTAATAATTTATTTAAAAAATATTAAATATTAAATATTAAAATTTATTTAAGGCATCTGTTACACTTTTTATGTTTCTTGATTAGTTATGTGGAGTAAGGGCTGGGAACTCACTGCTAGCTTTGTTACAGCTACAAAGAATGAAATATCAACTAAGTGAGCATATTTTTGTTATTTTTTAGAATTTAAACTATTAAGAGTACTTGCTGGGTAACCATCAAGTGTTAATCTTGTAGACATTTAAATTTATCATTTAAAAATAATAGGAAGACCAACAGCTGACAAAAACGTGGGTTTTTTTGGAGACCTTTGCCTTCCCTCAGGCATACACACATCACCCCCAAGGAAGAGGGGAAAACCTTATCCCTTCCAGACTGTCTTATATTTGGCATGGGAGTGTGATGAGCCTGAGAACTTGATGGCACTGGCAAAGGCACAATATTTGAATTGTTTTATGAAGATCTGCTTTCCATCATGCTCTGACACTGTCCAGCTCTTAGGTA
This sequence comes from Notiomystis cincta, assembly GCA_013398075.1. NCBI lineage: Eukaryota > Metazoa > Chordata > Aves > Passeriformes > Notiomystidae > Notiomystis > Notiomystis cincta. Next base: position 55,244 of record VZRX01023835.1, read on the forward strand.
ATCATATCAGATGCATATATGAGAACTCTCCAGTGAAAGCTGAAGGGATGCAGAAGAATTTCTTGGTAAATAAGTGATTGGCACCCCTCTCTGTGATGATATTGAGCAGACTTTCTACTTCCAAAGGAGAAACTGTTTTTAAATAAGAGAATATACATAACAAGTGCATTTTACACTGCCAGTAGTTTCTTAATTTACTGAAAATAGTTTTTAGTAAGAAATCTTTTATCTTTTCATTCCATTTTGCATTTAATTCAGAAACCATAGATCCTGGTATCATAATAATTATAGTAGAAGTGACTGAAATAATGCATAATCACTGCAGTTTTAAAAGCCTGTGCATAACTCACTAGCTGTCATAATCAGAGCTGATACGTGTTTAACTCATTTAATTTGTGTGTTAGCTAATTAGGAAAAAAAAATAGGCCTTCAACACTTCAGCTGTGTTTGTACAGTCATATCTGGATCTTGGCCATTTTAACTAAAGTGCTGACACTCAAAGGTCTGTGCTGTGAAAAGGTTTGATACAGTTTCAACCTAGAGCAGGTGACGGTCTTCCTATAGTTCCTTGTAAAATTTGAAACTTAGCATGGGCAAAGGACCATTGCCAGAAAGTAACCACCTGCAACCTTCCTTTTTTGTAGACTACATGAGTTTTCATTTTATGGATGTGAACAGACCTTATTTGGCCCCCAGACCAGTGAAAAAACTCTCATTACTGGAATAGGTGTGGCCTCAGAGCCACAAAAGATCTGTCTTTTCAAGGTTTTGTGACCTCTGTGATGCTTGATATTCATGACTGTTTATCTACATTCCATTTTTGTCGAAAGAATTCTTTATTGGCAACATGCTCACAAGTACATGAAGCATATTTTTACTCCCAAGGTACATGAGAAGGGTGAACACCTTTATAGATAAATGCAGCTTTAGCATTAATTTGATTTTACAAGAATGTGCCAGCAAATTATGACCTGCTTATGTAAAATCATGTGCACTGGAAATATAAATCCATCTTGCATGAAAATGTGTCCTGCCACCCCTTTGGGCTTTACATGTGGTGTAGTTGATGTCTGGCATTATTGTTCCTCCTGATCATCCATGCATTCCTAAATGTGTGGATTTTGGATGCCAAGAAACTTCTGCTTATAATACTTCTACAAAAATGAATCTTAGAGTTTAGGCATTCCTCTGCATATGAAAACATGGAATATTACTCCTAATAGGTTTTCCCCCTAGGATGCTTTTGTAGTATCTGCAGGAGCTCGCTGACACTGTTAAGTGCATTATGAAAAGAACTTTGGAAAATAAGACTTGAGTATTAAAGAGAGTATTTTCCTAGTGGAAATTGCATTCTTGCTGTTTGGTTTCAGATCCTCAGGATGTAAGGACTGCTGTACTGTCTCAGCCGTTAGAGATCCAGTTAGTTTAATATCCTCTTTCTTTTGTGATTATGAGACATTCCAGGGCAAGCTGAAATAAAACTCTGCAGGAGTTCTTACAAAACAATCTATTCACAGAGATTTGCCAAGAAGTTTCTAACTACTGAGATTACAGTTTGAAATGGGAGAGTTTGAAAGTGAATAAAGACCTTTCAAATTAAAATAAGTTCTTGGGAAAAATAAAACCTAGTGATGTATTTCTAGTCTTTGTAGCTTTGTAATGTGTAGGAAAAATGCAGTAACAGCAGTTTTGTTTGTGGTACATCATGTAATTAATTTCTCTAATACATTAAAGGCAAGCTAAATATTCTGAATATTAATTCATGTACTACTTCTTCTCTTTCAAGAAATTTGGAAGTATCCGGGCAGACTTAATTGAACAAATGAGATTCAAACAAAGACTGAAAGTCATCCAAACCCTCGAGGATACTACAAAGCGCAATGTGGTCAGTACTGAAATAATGTTCTTTGCAAACGATGAGTTCAGTCAGTTTCTGAAGTTTAATGTAGCTTTTCAGTGTGACACGGGTGTCAAATCTGTAACTGTTACTGTTGTGTTTCAAAAGGTACGAACGATTGTGACGGAGACTTCTTTTACTATCGATGAGCTGGAGGAACTGTATGCGCTTTTCAAGGTAAAGCTAAGTGAAGATGAGATGAAGTGTAAATATTCATTTTTGATGTGGGACTCTGTCTCTTCCAGGTCAAAGTCTGTCAGTTATTATTGGATATCTTGATACAAACTTGAATTAGCTGCTGTATTATTAATATACCAAAAATAAACCAAACCAACAAAACTCAAGGAGTTTTTAAAACACCGATAAAGGATTAATTCACTAATTGATTTGTCCATGGAAAAAAGTATATAGACTGATGAAAAATGAAAAAGTGGATAGAGGCTTTTGATCAGTCATTAGAAACTAACCATATGTCTCTCTCTCTACCTGACCCAAGGTTTGGAATTTATCACAATTATTCTGTTATCTCAGACAGTTAATACTTTCATATCACAATAACTGATTTTTGCCATTGTTAGTGCTTTAATGCATTACAAGGGAATTTAATGCCACAAAGTGATACGTCTTTGGAAGTTGGTTGTACAGCAGTGCCATTAGATCCACAAATTTAAAGGTGAGCATTTAAATACATTAGCTTCACCTTCATGCATCCTATCTTAAAACAAATTACTTTCTTCCTCTGTTTTGTTATAACAAGAGATTTTTTTTTTTAATACAATGAAGAATTTATTTCCTTTTAATTTCCCATCTGTAATGACAAGTCCAAATTGTCCAAATCCTGCAGTGCCTTCTTTCAGTCTTTCATGAAATCAGTGAGACCAAGTCAGACAGTCTTGCCTGGCTGATCGCTGTGCAGTGCTGGGATCTTTTTCTCTAAGCTTCTGAATTGTTTTGAATTAGATCCTGCCAAAATCAGCTCCAGAACCTCCACTGACTTCAGTAAGACTGAAAGAATAGTACATTATTCAATATATTTGAGACTCTACAAAAAATACTTCAAATAAACAGCTATTTTCATATGATTAAAGATTAAATAAAGATTTCATGAGACTTCTGACTTGACTGCATGATAAGGGTGCAGAGGGTGACTAAGCACAACAAGCCTGTGAAGTCACAGCTCTGGCCAAAGCAGGTATTTAATGCTTCATCTGCCTGGGAGGCACAGAAAGCTTTGCTTAATCTTCTTCTTTTTTTTCCTAGAGAGATGTTTTTTATGCTGGTTAGAGGAGAAACCTCTTCCAGAAGTGGAAGGGCTGGGTAAATTGAAATGCATCTGTTACCTTGCACTGTTTTAAGAATGCATGTGGAAGAGTTGTTTGGAATTTTTGTTTTTATCATGGAGAGCAATGACTTGTTTATGGAGGTGCTGACAGTCTCAGGGTGTTTGCCTTCTGTTCAGGCAGAGCACCTGACGAGCTGCTACTGGGGAGGCAACAGCAATGCCACGGAGCGGCACGACCCCAGCCTGCCCTACCTGGAGCAGTACCGCATTGACTTCGAGCAGTTCAAGGGCATGTTCGCCCTGCTCTTCCCCTGGGCCTGCGGAACGCACTCAGACGTGCTGGCTGCCCGCCTGTTCAGGCTTCTGGATGAAAATGGAGATCTGCTCATCAACTTCCGTGAATTTGTCTCTGGACTGAGTAAGCAGCATCCACAGCACTTCCAGACTAATGTGACAAACCGGTTTGTTTCGGCTCGGCTCGTTCTGTCACGCCTGTGACAGTGGTTCCCGCTGGTGTTTAGGCTGATCTTAGTAGGTGAACCTACATTATCCAGTGGTCTGTCACACTGGGAAAAGGACAGCCTGTGAACAGATCCATTAGGATCTGAGGATTTCACTGACTGGCTAACTCTCAAAACAAAAATTAACTGCAATGCATGTGCTTAACAGTGTATTTCTCCTAGTCATAGTGGAGCGTGAGGTACTACCTCTGTTGTTCCTGAAATCAGTAACCAAGACTGCAGAAAGCAGTTTGGAAGTCTCCTGAACAGGAGAAAGTGGAGGTGCAGGTCAGAGAGAGAGAGGCTGAATGTTTTTAGTCTTGAAGAAGCAACAGGTCTTAGTCTTGTGAAAGTCAACATTGGAGCCCCAGGATTAACATGAAGCAAAGATGAGGCAGGAGCCAGACACTCCTTTTTTGAATATAGTAAGAGTTGTTCTCTGTAAATAACATCTCACCATCTACCATGTATCATTTTTTGGCAACTTGGAATTTCCACTAGCTCTACATTTTGATCCTTTTGGAGAGTGGAAAAGTTTCCCAGTCTGGCTTTCAGCAACTCTTTTTAACAGTATGTTTAAGCATTAAGGCTCCAGATGTGGCCTTGCATTAAAACCACTGTACAGAAGTAGTAGCACCTGTTCTCTCATAATTGCAAAATAGCTGTGACAGTAAAACTGGCTGCACACCTCCCCTTCACAACACCCAAAAAATCCCAGTGCTTCCTGTGATGCAGTGATTTGTATTTGAGGTACTCTTTGCCAGGTGACACTCAAGGGCCTTTTGAGGACCCAGAAGTTAACTACTCCCCTGGTTTACAGGATGCTGTTAGTAACAGTCAAGCAGTTATTGACTGAGACAGCATGTTTTGGAACCAATAATGAGAAATAAGAACAAGGGCCAGTCTTGAGCACTGTGAGAAATGGATGTAAACTGCACAAATGTGGCTATAAGCCAATGTGATTGAACTAAAATCATCAATGGGCAAAACAATAAAAAATGCTCATTCTGAAAACTTACATTTTTCAGAAACTAAGCCTAGTGTGGTGTAACTTGAAAACCTTTTTTCCCCCCTAAAAAGTCAACCCTGCTGACCCCTTTATTTGTTGAGAAGCACGTGACTGGTAGGAAGAGCAACACAGTCAACAAAAGAACAATGGATCTGTTTGAGCATATTTTACCATGCCCCAGGACTTTTAATAATTCAATTTCTTTTTCATTGTCCCTATAACAAATAGGTCAAGAACCTCCTACTTCAGGTGTCTCTAGGGCCTCAGCTGAGCAAATACAGAATAATCTGGCATATTCTTTATGTTTACTGTGTGCCTTGTTACAATAATATAGTCCAAATATAGGAATGGTTTGCCCAATGAGTTGTGCTGCTCAGAAGAGGTTTTCAGCCTTGGTTAAGAGCTCTTTGGGTTATTGACTCGTGACAAAGCTCTCCTGCACTCCTGTAGCACACTGCATGACAGTCGTTGACTGCATATCCAAGTGAGCTGCAAAGATCTCTCTGTGGATTCAAAGTGGCATCCTGCTTCCCATCATATTTTTGCAATCCTCCCTTCTCAGAGCATGCAGCTCTCCCACTTCTCCAGTGGCTGCTGCTGATGCAGCACTTGTCACAGCCTCCTGTCAAAGTCAGCACCATAAAAGCTGTGTCTTGCAAGGAGTACCTGAGTGTATTTTTTATGCAGGAGGATATTCAAAAAGCACAGTGGTAACCACATCACTTCTCCAAACCTTTCAGGGGCAGGATCAACTCCCATGACCTTCTGGCAATGCTCTTCCTAATTTTGAGCAAAAAGGAAAAGGGGTGCATTAGGAGGAAGGAAAAGTGTGCATCAGGAAGCACACACAGATTTATTTCAAATAGTAGCTATGGAGCTTTTTGAGTTCTCTTCATATCTGGGGACAGGGAGAAGAACAATCCTACATGTGTCACCCTGTGCCCTGAATCCTATTTTGGTGACTACTTCCCTGCAGTTCCCTGTGTTCCCTGTTGGTGGAGGATGCAGAAGTGCAGCCCATTCTATCCTTTGCCTTTACCAGAAGAGAAAGCATTATCTGCATGGTGTGATACACCAGATAGGAACATAATAAAGTTCTGTGCTTAAAAAAGACTATGTTGAAAGCAAAATGGCTAATACAGATGTGCTCCATTTTTTAGCCTAACATCTGTATTTATTAGAGTCTTCAGCTTTACAAGAGACTCTGATCATTAGTACTTGCCACACCACACTTCTTAGTTTGCATAGCAGAGGTAAGTTGACACAGTCAAAATAAGGTAAAATAAATCTCTGCACGATCTAATTATTGAAGGTTAATTAATTTATTTATGAATGGCACGTCTTGACAAGTGAGATTTATGAAAAGGTCTGATTATCGGTTATTTCATTGCTTTAAAATTAACTACTCTCCATTTAATTAATTGGAAGGAGGGGCTTCAGTAGACCTCTTGGATTTCATACAGCTAATTCTAGTCATAGTCCAGAAAAGAATAGGGGTTGATGTGGAAAAGTCACTAAAAAGTATTGCCTGAACATCAGTTTAGCCCATGGTTAAGCTGATAAATGCTGTTTACTTGAATTTTTTTTTGTAAATATCTTACTGCTCTGAGATGTGACGTTGTTACTGGATCCTCAGACCAGAAAGTTTGAAGTCCACACAAAAAAGGTCTTGTTAAGTTCCAGCTGGAGGCCTTTATGACTGATAATGCTATAACTATAGAAGCATTGTTATGAAATAGGTATTTAATAAAGGACCCAGGATTGAAGTACAAAATTCAGGGTAGATTTGTCTGTGCTCTCTTACTATTTCTGCTGTATTATCTAAGAAGTCAAGTGACTGCCTTATGATCTTGAGCTGTAAAGGGGTACAGTACTTCCCAGAGTGAATGTGGCAACTTCTAAACCAAATATTGAAGCAACAATAAATGAAATTGCACGGAATGCTGACTAGTAATGTACTGCATGTAATGTTGTTTAGGTGCAGCATGCCATGGAGATCTTACAGAGAAGCTGAAGCTACTGTATAAAATGCATGTTTTGCCTGGTAAGTAAATGATATTCAAATAGCTCTTGTTTTGCTGAGAACAGGAATTTGGAGCAGAGTTGTTTATGATTGGCTTTCCCAATTAAAAATTAATTTGTGGGAATTATTGTAGCTATTTATGCAGCAGTAAAATAAGGGAGCTTCTACTCTAAGCAGACAGATTTGGAAAGTCTGAAAGCACCCTCAGAGCCCTCAACTGCTCCCTCCACAAACATTTATATGTCTCTTGCCTGGTTGGTGATATCTCCCAGGCATAAATCCAGTGTTCTTCAACATTCTTTACCATAATGCATTCTGTTTGAGAGTCTGAAAATTAAGCTAGTTGGAAATGTTCCTGCATATCCTGGCAGAGAACTGCATCCTCTCTGGCTTGTCACACACATGCCACAAAGAGCCTACTGCTGTCCTCAGTGAAACTGCACTTCAGGAACATTCCAACTGCTTGGGTAGTTTAATTCTTGTGCACATTTATATGCTCTGGTAAACATATCTAAAAACTTTGAGAGCATTCACCTTTGTATGCTTTGAACATTGCTGATTGCTCCTGGGTTTGCTTGGGTGTAGGCCTGGGTAATTCAGTATTTTAACTGGGAAAAATACTTTAAATACTTAAATTAAAAGCAAAATTGAACTATTATAGAAAAGATCTGTTTTTAAGAAGGTAGCTTCTCATATTTGGGGACTGGTAAGCTCATACCAAATGATGACAGACTGTTTCCAGGTAGGAAAGAGATCATACCCTGCTTAGGACTCACTGAGCTGCACAGAAGATGGTAATGGAAGTAGACATGGAAGATGGGTAAGCCAGCCTCTGAAAGCAAACAGCTCCTTGTGAGACAGTATTGGATTTTGGGAAGGAGACAATTCAGGTCCAGTTGTTTGTCTCCTGTGAGTTAAAAAGAGATGATTCCTCGCCCATCACACCCTCATACTTTTACTTCTAGAAATCAAAATTTTTAATGTATTAATGAACCTGTATTTCAGTTTTTAATTAAAGGGTGAAATTTTTAATCAAAGAATTTTATTGTGTTGCTTAGATCCATCCCCTGAGCAAGAAGAGCCAGACTCTGCCTTTGAAGCCACTCAGTACTTTTTTGAGGACATCACACCAGACTGTACACATGGTAGGCATCCTTTGTCTCGGGCATGAGAAGATGAGGTGATGCATTTCAATCAACATGTCTTTTTAGGGAGCTACTTTTTAATTGGATTAAACTTAGTTAGCAAAGTATTCTCTGTAAAAAGAATGCATGTATGAAATATTTGTATTGATATCTTTAGAGGTGCAGGCACGTGTACACCCAGAGTCCTCCTGAATTGTGCATTTGCAGAAGTCCTTGCAGAATAATGCCATAAGTGGTGTTGCAGTAGAAATAATTTGGTGGAGAATGAGAATAAATAGATTGGCATTCCATATGTATTTGGATCAGAACTTAAAACATTCTAAAAAAACCAAGAGCAAAAGACAGACCAAAATGAAGTTCAGCAGTTTGATCTCTTATGTGCCCTAACGAGAGCCAATGTCTCATCTCTGCTGCTTTAAATGGCTTTCTCTTTCTTGTGATCCTTGATGTGAAATTTCTTTCTGATTCAAGAAAAATATAACCCATCCTTCAGGTTATAAGTGGAAGAAAAGTTGTTTGAAAATACAGATAAGAGTTAATAGATTAGAGATGGCAATTTCAAGTTCTGAGAGGCAAAAGAAGATGCACTAGTATAATCACCAAACATAACATGCTAGGAGGTGTGTATCATTGTACTTCACAGACAAAACCTAAGATTGTCCCAGCCTCAGTAGTGATACTATAAATTAAATGGAATTTGTTGGCTTAACAATAAGCAAAAATCATCATTTATTACTGTAATTTTTGCTCTGCCTTTTTTTGCAGGGTTTTGTAAATATTTGTAAACATTTTGTTATTTTGCAATGTACACATGAAAACAATGTCAGTATCTAAACCCACGCTGATCTCTCTCTCCCCCTGCTCCTCCACTTCCTAGTTGTTGGCCTAGACAGCAGGAACAAACATGGAGTAGATGATGGGTTTGTTACAGTGAGTCTGAAAACAGACAAAGGTATGCTTGGTGTCTCCATGTGAGTTACATCTTTCATTTCATGTAAAGATGCTCCTTTTGAAAATGGGGAATAAGGGTAATAATTTAAGTTTTCTTCATGGACTTTTTCCTCCATCTCTGGGTAATTTGTTGGCAATAGGCAAGAAGACCTCACAAGATAATCGAAATTACCTGAGAATGTGGAGCCAAGAGAATAAATCCAAAGCAAAAAACACAAAGGACTTGCCCAAGCTGAATCAGGTACTTCTGCTGACACTTACTTGTCATTAAATTTAATCTTCCTTGACTTATCTATAAATATTCAATGCATTAACACTGAACAAAGGTTTTATTTTTAAGCAGATACTTTTTTACCAGAGTAGCAGTCAGCTGATGGCAGAAATTCATTGTTTACAAAATACTTGAACTGGCATTTAGCTCCCAGAACATCCCAAAAATGAGGTACACACATACAGGAATGGTAACATGTTATTTTGATCTCTAGACAGAGGATGTGACACTGACTATCACCAGCCAGCTCTAAATGTCTAATAAGCATAACCTGAAAGTAGTATTTTATGTTTTGTAATTTGTACTGCTAGTTTTATTCCCCTTAGACCCACAGCTGCTGAGGAGGAGACCCATTGGGATAGCTGTTTACTCCAGAGGATGTAGGGAATGTTTATTTCCTCTAGGACAATGATTCTTAATGTAGCCCTGAGCAAATCTTCCTTCTACTTAATTCATCAGTTTTGAATGTCAAAATACTTGTATCCAACTACATTACTCCTGTCAGCTGCAAGTCTTCATTTTTCATTACTTCTCATCAGTTTTAGCAAAGCCTTAGTTATAGTTGGCATCATTCCTTCAAGAAAATCCACCAAAATGAACACAAAGTGTCTCACTGCTCACCCTCTGTTGCCCTCCTGTGGGCATATTTGTGATATGTTGGGCAAAACATCCAGTAATTTATTCTAAATACTTTTGAGAGACACAACATAGCTGACTGCCCAGTCATAGAAAATGCTTCTTAGACTGCAACTGAGTTATTTTGAATTTCACTTTAGTCACATAAATTCTTGTGTCTTGCCTTAGTCTTGGACTTCTAAAACTGATTTGGAAGATGTCAGCATGATTTTTTCCTGCTCTTGTTAATGTTTCTTCCCCCTGTGTGTAGGGACAGTTCATTGAGCTGTGCAAGACAATGTACAACATGTTCAGCGAAGACCCCAACGAGCAGGACCTGTACCATGCTACGGCTGCCGTGACAAGCTTGCTCCTGGAGATCGGCGAGGTTGGGAAACTCTTCAGCATGCAGCCCCCCAGCGACACAGAGAGCAGCAACAACTGCAGCAAGGCCATTCAGAGTGAGCTGTTCCAGAAGAAGGAGCCCCATCAGTACCCCCTGGAACAGCACAAGGCGTTCCGGGGCAGCCTCATGGCCGGCGAGGAGGAGGCCGCTTGTACCGACAGTGCCCTGGGCATGCAGATGGAAGACATTAAGCTGGAAGACTCTTCTCCCAGGGACAATGGAGCCTGTTCCTCCATGCTCATTTCTGATGATGACACGAAAGATGACAGTTCCATGTCCTCCTACTCGGTGCTGAGCACAGGCTCTCACGAGGAGGAGAAGCTGCACTGCGAGGACATCGGGGAAGACACGGTTCTGGTGCGGAGCAGCCACACCCCTGCCCTCCGCAGGAGCACGAGCATCGACAGGGACTGGGCCATCACCTTTGAACAGTTCTTAGCCTCCCTTTTGACTGAGCCAGCGCTGGTCAGGTACTTTGACAAGCCCGTGTCCATGATGGCTAGGATTACTAATGCTAAAAACATCAGGATGAGGGGTAAGCCAATAACCTCAACCAGTGACTATGAAATCTCTACTATGTCGGGATAAAAGGCAGTCAGGTTTTTTATTTCATTTTTTCTTTTTATTCTCTATTTATTGGTACCTGGCAGAAGCCCTGGTATTTTCAAAACATAGTTGTTTTCACTAATGTGAAAATGTTGGGGTGCAAACATAACTATCTTCAAGTATAATCGCTCTTTCTGTGGGAAATGTTACACATACGAATTTTATTCAAAATACAGAAAAACAAATAACGCTCATCAGTGAAGTGTGTGTATTACTAATATTGCTGTCAGTGTATAATGGTAAAGATTAGTTCTTAATTTCTAAATGTAAACTTAATGCCGATATTTATGTGCATTTTTAAAATAGACATATATAGAGATCTGATGCTTGGGAAAAAAAGAATAACAAAATGGGAAGAATCTAAAATTTAAAGGGACACTGTCAACCTGAAAAGGACCTCAGGTGAAAATAAGTTCCAGGCAACATCCTTGAAGCATAATTTTATTTCATACAATTTTTTTCCAAAACGGCTTTGAACATACGCTTTGATTTTACTGTGTTGAATATATGAAAGACCACTTCAGTGACATCTACCTGGCTCCTAACTTCCTCTGCCTGAGACTGGTATGCTCAAGTAAAAGTGAGAAGTCCATGCCAACCTAGCTGCCACGTCAGGCAAATGTGGATGAATGGGATGGTTTCTGCCCATTTGCCTTTCCCTGGGTTCAGCAGAATGCCCTTTCCCAGCTGTGGCCACCAAAAGAAGATTCTGGCATGACCCTGCCCCAGGGCTCTATTCTTAACCAGTGGACTTGGAAGCTTTGCTGGTGTTCTCCAAAGACAGACTATGCAGGTCCCAGAACAGATTGGTAGAGTCTCTTTTCAAAATTTGAAGTCTGTTTTTAAAGGCTTAAAAAACCCCAAGTATATATATATATATATCTACTTTTAAGGCTGGATGTACAGCAAACATAGCTTAGTTCTTAAAACTAACCTTTATCACCAACCTATTATATCCTTGTTAGATTAAGAAAATAAAAGCCTATATTGCATACATCTTTATTTACTACAGTGTAAAGCAGCAGTAATGAAAAAAAATCTGCAAGATAATGTAACTGAATGTTTAAATCTTACTGAGAACACTGTCACTTTATATGAAATGAATAGTATCCTGTATTGACTTACTGAATAATATGTTAAAATGAAAACTGGAGCACCTGCACTTTGAATCCTTGCTTTTTTTTATACAGATATTTGGGATTTTTTTTTAAATTTTGTTAGCTGTTTTTTAATTCATATTTGTTTGTTTCAGGATCATGCCTACATGCCTAATCTTTATTCGCTGTTTTGAAAATATTTTCTGTAGAATACTGTTGATTTTTTTATACTCCTGTATAATACTGCATCCATGTAACTTGCAGATTTTTTTAGCACAAGCTATGTTTAATTCTTTTGTTTTAAAAGAATGCTTTTAAACTGTCAGATGAAGTGGTTTTTAACCACGAATAGGTAATGTGAACAAATAAAGTACACTCTGCACAGATTTGATTTTTAACTATTAAAGTCATGCTAGAGGGAAAATGAGGTGGTTGTGCTTTATTACACAGACAAATATGTCTACTGGCAACAGTATGAAAAAGCACTATAGTCTTTCTGCTGTGACTGTGGATGGGTTTATATCTGTATCAAGTAATGATATTAATTTGAATCCATAATCACCATTACTTTGTTTTAACTTAAGATGCTAAGGCCAGAGAGGGCTGCTTTATTATAATGCCTGGCAACTGAACAAGCTGTCATGGAAATCTTCAGCACTAAGAATTAACATCCTTAAGTGGACTACTGACCTTTCTAAGTTTGAAGATCCCTAAAATATTTCTCATTCAGGTGTCTGTTATGATAAAGTAAATTGAAGCCTATCAGCAACATAATAAGCTTACACACACCCCTAGAGATACAGAGGACACAGCTCCAAAATATTTCTTTGCAGGGCTTGTCAGCTTTGTTCCACCTCACCCACACAGCAGGGGATGCAATGGTTCACAAGACTTACTTTGCTGCTCCAGCTCCCTTAACAAGAAGAGGCATCCCCACGTGGATCTCTGGTAACATGAGCCACTTTACAAGGCAACTTCTTTTTGTTTTGCTCTAGTAGCCTTCCTTACCTTCCTGATGATGTCAGCACAGCTCCCAAGGGTGAGCCAGGTCCTCTTTAAGAATGGCATTGCTATAGGTAGCAGCCTGTAGTGAGCTGATCTTCTCCAGGTTTGTTTGGATGAGGCTGCTCACTTGATCAGGACCACCTGGCAGGTGCCTGTTTGATGACAAGATCTGCTGTGCCTGGTTCTTCAGTAGCTGTGTGGGAGCTGGTGAACAGAAAGTGGCACAAGAATTCAGGTGACCTGCATACAGTGGTGTGAAACTTTTGGGAAAATGTGAGTATTTCTAAAGGCTTACTGGATGTGTAGGTGTGCTATACAGAAAGTCAGTATGGTTTCAGAAGTACCTATGTCTTGTGCTTTTTGTGCTTGGAGATACAGCCTGTTCTGTGAATTGTAGAGTTCAGTCGGGGCTGCTATTTTATAGAGCTTTTTATAGGTTATTTTATAGAGAGCTTTCACTACTAAAAAAAAGAAAAAACTTGAGAATAATATTTCTTTAGGGCTTTTCTTCCAGTCAGTCTTTCAGCTTAGTCAGATGCTGTTAACACCTGGAAGTTCTGTGGCACTTACCTCCTTCATTGTAGTATCTTGTAGCCACTCATTTCTAGGTGTTACAGCTGAGGGTTAAGACTTGGAAATGGTTGTGTTACACAAATAAGAAGCTCATTATGTGATGTATTAAACCTACTGAAAAAATGGCATCAAGAACTGTTGTAAAGAGAAAAGCACTTTAGGAGCTTTTACACAGTGATGCTGGAGCTTCTGTTGGAGTAGCAGTCAGGTTGTGTCATAAATTCAGAGGGTGGGGGCTGGTGTGGGATATATGGTGTGGCATGTAAGGAACTGTGGGAGGGAACAGGAGCAGCCTGAAAGCAGCTGGTCAGGCAGAGAGACAATGCTTTGGTCTCCTGGCACCTCCTAGGTACTCCACAAGGTTCTGGAGGAGGGCCTGAGGGTCTTCCTTATTTTGCAGCATCATAATGGAACGGTGGAAACTGGGTTTGTCAGTAGTAGGTGTGATACGGTAACTGACAAAAAAGCATCAGGAAGAGTTTTTAATTCCATCAGAATACTTAGAGCAACACAACAAAGCTGCTGCATAAACACCAAATCCACAGCTTGCCTGAATGCAGAAGCAGTAGGTCAGAGAAGGCTGCCTCAGTGTACTGAAGGCAGGGAGAACAGCTCCACAAGTTTGGGTTGTTTGTGCCCTGGTGAATCCCACTGCTGCTGCTCTGCAAACTTCTGGTATCCCTGTAGTCAGTCTGCTCCAGTTCTTGGCAATCCAGTAACAAGGGATGCTGTAGCTAGAAGACACCTTTTATCAGAAATTAGATACTAACAGTAAAAAGTGGCTGATGCATTGTACCCATTTTTGTAAGAAACATGGACTAGTTGGCCTTGGAGTAAAACATTTTGAACAAATGAGAAAACACTGAGGAATTATGTATGAATTGGTAGGTCAGCTTAGCCTATGGCAGAGTGTGCCATGGTATCCTGGCTTTTGCTTGGTTAGAGTATGAGGTTCCAGTGTTCCTTCAGCTCCTGGTGTCAGCTCCTGGTGCTGAGGGAAAACACTGGTCTGTGGCTAAAGCTCACCAGTTGAGGTGAGCAGGAATGCTATGGTGAGACTGAAAGGGAAGCAGCTGTAATAGAAAATTGCAACACGTGGGTGCAATACTGGCTGCATTGCTGTGCAAGAGCAGCTTAGAGCTGGGAGTGCCAGCAGTGAAATACAGCTTAGTCAGTCTTAACTCCAGTGCAAGATGTTCCTGATAAATGGTGGCAGATACCTCAGAGTATGTCACTCCAGAACACAACTAAGCTCTAGTTCTTCTCTTTCCTGTGGCACTCAGTATCTCAGTTTAAATTTCCTGAATAGCTGCTTGCTTGTCCCGTTTTCTAAAATTGCATAACTGATCAACCTGACATTTGGAGTTTGGAGGACTGGGATGTTCCTGTACTGGCAGGGCCTGTTCTGTGCTTCTGTAGAAATAAAAGATTGCTACATGTGAGATCTTTTAGTTCTCATGGAATGGCACTTGGGTGCTTTAATAGAAGCATTTGTTCTCCAGAATTCAGAAGGAGACACAAAGGCTGCCTGAGAGAGACAAATAAACTAAAAACATCCTCAAGCAAATTATTTAACATAGCTTGTATGAAGGCAAGCCAGAAGATACAGAGTCTGAAAAAAAGGCAACAAACCATCAACACTTGAGGGTTTCTCTTTCTTTCTCCAGAGTTGTTCTCTGGCTTTTAAATTTTGTTCCTCCCGAACAAAAACACTCACATTTGGAGTTGCCTCTGAGAATTAACTTCCAGGTCCTTCAAATAAAATCATTGCTGTGGGGTTTTTTAGGGGTTTGGGTTTGGTTTGGTGTGGGGGGGTTGTGTTGTGGTTGGTTTGGTTGGGGTTTTTTTGTTTGTTTTTTTTGGGGGGGTTTTGTGTGTGGTTTTTTCTGGTTTTTTTTGTTGTTTCTTTTTTGATTTTTTTTTTGTTTGGTTTTGGGGTTTTTTTTGTGCATTTTCTTTTAAAGCTTAAGACAGAGCTTCTTTTCAAGTGATGATTTTAAAAGTAACTAAAATGAAGCAGTAATAAACCTCTACCACTTGCAGCAGAGTATGGTAGCCCATCTGTGTAGGAGGATCCAGAACCACAGACCTCTGAACAAGGTGGAGGCAAGGGGGAAGAAAAAGGTAGGATAAAGCTTTCACTCAGTATCTCAGTGCAGGTGAATGAAACTGAAAATTGTTACATTTTCTAGAAGGCCAAAGACACAAATGTGGACAATATTTTGGAATAGCCTGTTCTTTATTTGCTACCATTGTAAACATCTCTATTACACAGACATCACAGTATACATTATTGCTTTTATATTGTGGTAAACAGGAACTCCTATTAGTATGCAGCTACCTAAGCACAGTGTCAGAGGAAGAAACTGCCCACAAGTTGTCTTGGGCTGGGCTGTTCTTCATTGCCTAGAGAAAGACAGTCTCCAGACTGGCAGAAGACACATCAGTCCAAGGGTGGGTCACTATGGTACTTACAGCAACACAAACAAGAGTGACAGAGGGAAACCACGGCTTACATCTTCACCACACCTGACCAGCAGTATTGTCAAGGATACTCACTGCTCAACACCCACCTAACTAAACACAAACTTTTTCATCATAATTCCTAAAACAAGGCTAAGTAATTTTTTTGTGAAACTTTATTTAAACTAGGACAGAAAATCTGAGAACCCCCAACGGGGCTGTGTATTTAATTTTTGTTTGCATTTTTGTTTTGTTTTTCAAAGACTGAAAGTCCAAAACTGTTTACTTGGGCTGTTTAAATTGGCCCCTTTTACTACTGCTCAGGAAAAAGTGTCCTATTCTTTACATGGCTGTATCAGAAGACAGGAGCACAACCAATTTAAAAACAGTTTCTTTCTTCCTAACTAGCACTGTCTTCAGATGGCTTTCCAGTCAAGCTAGTTACTTCTGAAACAATGTGTTTACTTACATTTTACATTCACTTGTGGTAAACTTCTGCTTATCTTCAGATTAATTTGTTCATAGAGTGGCACCATGTTTCAAGCATACAATGAACAACAAAAGTGAAGGTAGTTTGTTAAACATTTGCTACAGGAACAACAAATTTAGAGAACCACCTTGTCTCCAGTTTTAATTGGTTTTTTATATACTATTGCATACAAGCTTTCACATAGCAAATGATTTAAAGAGGCAGGAAGTTAGAAAACTAACAGCACTTGCAAGTTCCAGTAAGATAATATGTATTTAAAACATGATGGTTAATAAATAATAATTTACTGAGTTTTTAAGACTCTTGGAATAACCTGTGAGCAACAAATTCTGAAGTTGAAGATTATGTCAACTTGCAGAAAAGTGGCCTACCTCCATTTCCAGTCTTCCATAACCTTAGGATTGTCACCCGACAACAGAGTTAGCATAAAATACCACTGCCTAGTAAAGCCTTGCTCTTGCCTTCTCCAAACACAATTTTACCCTTTTCAATACATTTCCTAGCTACCACCATAATAGTTAACTTACCAGGGGTGCAACAGGGACAGCCAGTACTAGTCTACATGTAGGGAGTGACTTCTAGACAGAATTCCTGGGCTAGTTGGTCATACAAAACCACATGCAAATTCTAACTGTTTCCTGGGCAGGTGCACTGGAGCCTAACACAAACACTCACCTTCATTAATACATGCAAACTAATGTATTCCCTATGTCTCACTCATCTGATGATGGTTGGGTTTACTTTTTCTCCTTGTATACTGCCACAGTTTACTTCCAGATCACCCACTGATTTAAGAAGAAGAAAAACTAGCAAAGATGCATCTTATTAAAAGCTTGAACTGCATTTGACACTAAAACATCTCAGGTGTGTGATAGGAACCCTGAGACTCTATGGGTCGGCTTTAGAAGCCTCAGCAACAGTTAAATGTCAGTCTCCCAGTAAACAAGGAGCCCAGTGAAAGTTTCAATGCTGGAAAGACAAGGGTGCAGATTACTTTTGCAACTGTTAAAAAAAAAAAACCAAAACCAAAAACTTGCAGACATCGCTCAGGGAAGTCTTTCAAGATGCCTCAAACAATTCTGTAACTAGCTGGCAGGCAGTAGATGAAACCAGGTAGGAGCTCCTTCCTGCTGCTGCCAAACTGATTTGGGTCACTTCTGGAATTCAAAAAGCCAATGGTGTGTTGCTTGCAAAGGAAATCTACAAGCAGTAGAGAGAGTTATTAATGAAGACAAACTCGACAGAAGATGGGGCTAGAAAGTAATCACTTGGGCCACTGGGAAGGAGTCCACTTTCCACTTCCTTCCTTGGATTTTTGGCAAGTCCAGTGTCTGCAAGGCTCAGAGAAACAGAGCTCCACCACAGGACCTGAATCCCAGAATGCTCTCCAGCAGACCTCAGCTCTTCAGTGGTGAGAATTCCAGGATACTCGGGGAGAGCAGCAAAAGAACTGGGCCTCCCATTGTTAATTTCTATCTCATCTGATCAGTTCAGCTGTTCACTTTACAAGCCAGGGCAAACCATAAATACTCTCCCTATGCTCATCTTCTCAGTGGGTTTGTTTGGTTTTTTTAATATTAGTAGAACCCAACACAAGTGAGACTGAATCTTTCCCCACCCTGAACACATTCAACTTGTCTGACTCTTGTCTGTACCTAAAGTATCATAAAAAGAAAAGAGAATATACATGTACTGTGTACCCTGATCAGGAGCTTCCCCACAAGCAAGAGATTCCCAGCATTTAGGGATCAAGAGCACAAGGGTGAACACAGTGCAACAACTCCCTACTTACACAACACAGACTCACAGAACGACTGGGGTGGGAAGACACCTCGGGGGATCACCAAGTCCAATCCCCTGCTTAAAGCAGGGTCCCTCAAAGGGGGCTCCTTAGGGCCATGTCCAGGTGGGTTTTGATGATCTCCAAGAAATGCAGTATTACATATCATATTTCATACTTATGTAGTGTAATAACACTCATTACAAGAAGGGGGTTGTCCTTCTTTTTTTCCCTTTTTCTTTTCCCTCATGCTTGCATTCATTGTGTTCAATGCTTATATTCTTCAGGAATCTTCTGGAGTAGTCATTGACTAGAAATCAACTACTTTACCTGAGATGATTAAAAAAAATATATGAAAGCTTGTATTAGCATACAAATTTTGTGCCACTGTGAGCTATTTAGGTGAAAAAAATCTTTCTCAAATTACTCAAGTTTCTAAGGCTGTGATCTAGTCAGAAGAATCAAAATAAAAAGCTGATTGAAAACAGCAGAAGGCACTTATTTAATAGAAGGTCTTAGAAAACAAAGTGATGGTCATACCAAATCCATTTCAAGTTGCTCTAAGCAATAATTAGTCACAATACAGACATGAAGTTCTATCTATTGGATTGTCTGAGAATGGCAAGACTAAGGAACACATAAAAGTTGTGTTCCATGGAAAATACACCTTTTGTAGACTTGTACTCAGATGTGAATTTATTTTTACAAAATAGGGATTGCAGCTGCTATAAAGTTGTTTCTTTAAACTTTATAAAAGGGCTAAAGTAGATCTGTTGTACCTCCCACTAAGAACACCCCCTTAGCTGCTAAAAGAAAGGGCTGACAAGAGATTCCGAGTCAATCATCCTCAGCATTTGAAGTCAGATCAGAAAGAATCAGAAGTTTTTACAGCAGGAATACTTTTAGAAAGAGTAGCTTTAGCCTGAGGATCTTATCCTCATGCTGATGACACGTGGTTCTTTTTGTTGGTTTGCAAACTAAACAACTTCCAAGCATAAGAATTGGCTGGTACAAATCCATAGATAAACTTCCTTATCCAGAAGTAATTTCTAGTAAGTACATCAATATGCTGATGGATTAATCCTCTTCTCCAAAATTATAAACAAATAATACATCTCCTTTGAGGACCTCTTAATTACAAAGAAATTTAACATTGTTGAGTGAACAATTAGTGACATATAAAGGAACAAGAACACAAGAAAATCTAAAACCACAATAATTTCAACTCAAAGCTGAACCTCAACTATTATGTTAAAAGATTGGAATTTAAATTCAAACTTGAAAAGCTGAATTTAAACTGTCTTTTAAAAGATCATTAACAGTCAAACCCTTTCACAGAAAATATGATGCAGCATAAATACCTGCTTCCTGTTCCTGTACCAAGAAGTATAAAAGAAAATGTAAAAGTAAGCGATCCAGAGGTTCTTGAGATTTGTGGGTTGTTTTTTGTGTTGGTTTGTTGGTTGGGTTTTGTTTCACTTTCTTTTCAAAAAGCTGCCCTTTGGAGAATAGCATAAAAATATCTGTAAACAGAGGGTGATTGTCCAAGCTTTCTTAACTGAATTTTGCTAATTTTCTTTTTTTTAATGTTAAAAAAAAGTTCTATTGTTAGACAGTTTTTGGTGAAACACACAAAACTTCCATCCAAATGCACCATTTGGGTTTTGATACAGAACCTCATATACTGCAGAGGAATTAAGGTTTCTTTGTATCTTGTAAAGTCAGTACCACATTGTAATCCAGCAGAAGTCCCTTAATTTTTTCATGGAATTTCTCTCTGTACTGGTTGAAGTGCATAATGCTTTCTGGTTCCTCTTCAAACCAGAACTTGTCAAACTCATAAACTAGATAACCTGTGAAGAAAATAAAATACACATCTGCAAAAATGACCTCCACAGTTTCATGCCTTGATCTGGCCAGTCCTAGAGTGATCCTTTAGACACTCTTCAACCCCTTAAAACAAGGACTGTCCCATCCTGATCTACAGAAAGCTTCTGGATATTTTAATATTGAATAAAAAAAATAATCTGCAAATACTGAGTTTTCAGACTGGAGTATTTAAAATACAGAAAGCCCCAGAAATTATCCTTAAATGTACATTTCTGCAGCACAAGGTTTAAGCAGCAGGTGCATCTCCAACACCTGATGCAGAAGACAAACTACTGACTAATGAGAAGAGAGTGGAAATGCACTCCAAAGGATACAAACTCTAGGTTGTGGCCTACCCTGAGTAGTCTGTCCTAGAGAAGCTACAGAAACTTACAGTAAAACTGATGGAAGTGCTCCATCTGTGGCAACCCAGAGACCATGTTGTAGAGATGAGCCTTCAAAGCACCGTTCTTGAGCAAGCTGTAAGCCATCTCTGTCAGATTGATCCCAACTATGGCATAGGAGTACCTGCAACACAAAGCATGGCTTTACCTGATGGACTGAAACACTTAAAAGCTCCCCTGGCACACTTTGCTTTAGGATAGCTGTGAGAGTCAAATTTCTTCCTGTAATACTTGTTGATAAGCTGACTCCAATCTACAGCCCATTCCCTGGTGCATCCAACCATGTAAAAGTTATTGTAATACTGAGATGGCAAGACTAATCAACACTGACTTCAGTTTGTTCCTTTGAAATCCTTAGGTCTGCTGGAGTATCACAAATTGGATGTGAAGAACATTGTTGCAGTGTAAATAGAATGGCTATTTCACCCTGTTGTTCAAGCTGTAAGAATCTGGTTTTCTGTTGCATGGTATAAAAAGCATTATAATAGAAATTCTTAAACAACAGTTAAAGTGTTTGTGGAGGAAGGAATAGTAAAAATTAATTCATTTGTGCCAATTATATACTTAAGTAATTGAGCAAAAAGTCTCCCATATCCTGTTCCTGACAGAGTTGCACAGGGTAATGTTATTTACAGTCAAAGTCATGAAGGGCTCCTGCATTTTGGTAGGTCCTCAAGTGAGGGACTAGATGGATCAGATTATTTTATCTGACTGGTATGACAGTGTATTTCCCTGTAAAATTAGCTAAATGTTTAAATATGCAAAGTCTTCAAAAACAAATTTAAAGATGAACAACACAAAACACCTGTTTGTAAATACATACTACAGAACAGAAACCTAGCAGAAAAAAAAGGACCTTAAGAGGTTAAGAGGTAACCTATACTACCCCAACACAGGATCAGTAAAAAGGTGAAAAATAAGTATGAATTTCTAAATCTAATCTAAATCTATTACATATAAAACTGCCTACAATGTTAAAAGTATTCACTGTGTTAAATAAAGATAACATTTTGCAACATTTTTGTTCCAACAAATCCATTATGGGAAAAAAAAAAAAAAAAGAAAGCTGTACTTAGTTCCCAGCTAGAAATTGCTTCCTGTTTGGTTTCTCATACCTTTTTATTTTGACCCTTTTTTCATTCTTTAATGGAAAAAAAAAGCCCATATATTTTCCTCTATACTGTCTGGACACACATTTAGCAGTCTTCACATGAGTTCTTACATAGAAGCAGCCAGAAAATTCCTAGGGTGACTTACCCCAGCCTTGGGTGATTTGACCGAGAAAGGATCTGACGAGCTTCCTCAGTGTAATGCCTGCTAAAATACCTGGCAGTGTAAAATATTATTTTAAATTAATTGAAAAAAAATACTGTGTTAATGTCAACATTAAAATCTATACCTTTAAACTAAAGGTGAAAACCAGCCTGCAACTGAAAAATGACATGAAATGAAAACCAAGGAAAAATTAGCAAATTAAATTACAGTCAGAATGAACTAATACTGTGGAAAACAAAAACCAACAACATTGTCATCTGAACATCAAATATGAAGTTCAACCTAGTCTAAAAATTAGATTAACAAAGATACGTAAACTTGTCTATTTTTCATTACAGTAGGTATTTTTACATTCAGCAATTTTTAAAGCTTTTGACAAGTTAGGTATAACCTACCAACTCTATCATATGGCAACCAAAAAATAAGGTGTCTTGGGCAAATTTCTGTCCCTTCCCTCACTTCTTGTCCCTACCCAACCACATCAGATGTTTACAATTGCAGCCACTAGATATGTTGAACATACTGTTTTCTATTCGCTCCTATTCAGTTTTTACTAGGAACAGGATTAACTAGAGAGAAAATAGAGATACTGAAAACTGGTTGCAAAAGGACTGAAATACTTCTTTTCACTTACACCAGATTCACTAAGCCCAGCAGCCCCATTCCTCTGAAGTCTGTTTTGGGATCATCGCCCTGGAAGCCGATGTCACACCACTGCTTGCTGATTCTGGCCTTCAGGTTCTCGTGAGGCATCAGCAAATTCCAGAGCTGCACAAATACACTTCCATGTTATGCTGCTCAAGCATTCCAAGGCACATCATTCAGAACACTGGCTGCTGCACACCAGAAACCATTCACTGAGGAACAGGACACAATCTGCATGCTGCTCTTTTCTGTTAGTGGCAATCTGGAGTCTGCTACAATGGCTCACTTAAGCAATTATGAGGGTTATTGTATTTAACATTAAATGTGGTAATTCCCCTTCACAGACAAAGATGCTGTATGAATACCAAAGAAACAAGGACTTGTTTCACCTTAGAAATGAATTTATGCATCATCTTGTAATAGGACAGCTATAAACTGAAATACAAATTCTCAATGAATACTCATTTAACATGTCAGTGTTGGGGCTTCCATAGCAAGCTGAGATAATCATGAAGTGCTAAGAAAATAGTTTTTCTCTTCCAGCATCAAACTATCTTCCTTGACATTGACTGGGATGCAGTAATAAGAAAAAATTAGTATCTTTTTTTTCTTAATTTAGTAATTAGTGGTTTACAAAGTCAGATGTGTGCATAAGGTTATGTATCTTTTTAGTAGTGATTCTTCATCACAAATCTATTTTTCTACTTATATATTGTTGTTATGTCTGATTTCACACAAAACAATTCCATTGCAAGAAACTCTACTTTACTTCTTTTTTTTTTCTTCGACGTTTTGTTTTAATGTGTCTTTTCTATAATGGCTTTGCAGTTTGTAAGTAGAAAAGAGCTTTAAATAAGCCAATAGCTGGTAAGAATGCTACCAATAAGTTTGTTCAAGGTGTTGGACTTGGAGGGGAAAAAAAACAAACAAACAGCACTTGTATTTTAAAAATGATTTCACCTCAATTAACTGTTCTTCGTGTTCTTCGTTTTCCGAATCATACGGGACCTTCCTCAGGTTTTCCACATTCAAATAGAGTTTTTTATAACCTGATATCTGTAGTAAGGACATATGCAAATTTGTCTTAAACCTGAAATAATAACAAAACACCACAGAGAAGTTTTTAAATAGGCCTACTCAGCCATAAATTCTAGCTTGAATTGCCAGATAAGACCTTTCTTATGTCAATGCAACGTAAAGACCAGAATTAGAGAGTGCTTTATGTGTATCTCTCAGAGTACAGCATACTGATTAAGTACACTGCTACGTGGATCTTACATACTTTAAACATCTCTAGCTGACTCCAGTGCTGCAGTCAGACTCTATTACCTTAAATTAGGGGGAAAAAGCACTAAAATCTGTTATGATTTGTACCTTCACCTATCACCAAACTTTTTTTAAGTCTTACAGTCAAACTTTGTCAGAAATACTTTTGGTTTCAAAGAAGAATTTCATTAGACTTTAGAATTTTGATTATTCCTTGTCACTCACTAACTACTTATGCAGATGAATGCAAACTCTCAAATATATCTAAGGAATTGGACAGTTGTTGTAATCAAGCTATGCAATAATCATACTAGTTAGAAATATGGAGTTACAGAAGGGACTTGCAAAACAGAGATACAGTAATGCCATACCCACATGAACTAAAACTTTGCAATTTATTTTCTAGACCTGATGAGGACATAACCACACCTTATTTTCAGATTTCATTCTGAAGACTTGTGTTGAATGGCCTAAATATTGCATGAGGTTAAGCAACTGGAAGAGCACACTAAGGAGTGAGAACAAAGAGAGGTTTCCAAACACACCCTGTATCCTTCTGTTCAATCCTCTTTGCTTTCATTACATCTCTGACACACTTCTCCACTTCAGCTTCTTCAACATGTACAGCATTTCTTAAAACCTAGGAAGTTAACACAGTAAGTGTTTCAGCATTCATGAGGAATGAAGAAACCATCTACTTTTTTATTATTGCTTGGCTTCTATGTATCTGTTGTGTGTATTATTTACTATAAGAGGAAAAGGGTCAATTTAAGGCAATTGCTTACAATCCACTGGCTCAAATTGCACATAAAAGATCTGCAACAATTAAATGGAAGCATTATTTGTAACTTTGTCAGGCTGTAAACAACAGTGTTTACATAACATAAAGAATAAATACAAAGCTGGACAGTTGCTTGGTCTAGGTTTTTGTTTGCTTTCAGCTGCTGTATTGAAATATGCTCTTCCTAATCCAACTGCAACAAGTGCAGCCAAGGAAATAATGCTTCAGAATTAGGAGACAGTTGGCTAACAAAGCTGAGATTTCAATGAAACAAACATTTGAAGGGGCATGGGATTATTTTTGAGAAACCTTAAATAAACCTAGCACACAGAACACAAAATTCCAAGATTTCTTCTCTCTGCCCTTTATTCCTCTTCACTTCTCCACTCTCAAAAAGTGAATGCATGTGTTATTTTTCTGGGATCTGTCTCTGAAAAAAGGTTTTATTTCAGTTTCATTTCTAGTATCTCTTACCTTATTTTTTGATGATTCCAGTGAATGTTCTGCAATATGAAAAAAAAATAGATGTCACAGTTAAATTGAACTGTTTTAAATAACTGACAATAAGTGTTCTTGCAGTAAGTATTATAAAATGTTACATCCCTTTTATACATGTAATAAAAAATTACCTCAGTCTCAAAATGAACAGGTTATCAGGTAACAGAATGTCTTCATTTACACAGACTTTTTAATAACTCTTCAGTACAATGCTGATTTGGATTTTTTAAAGCACTAATTTTAAAACAAAGCCAAATTGGAAAAGGTGTCAGGAGAGAAGTACCTCAATTCATATTTTCCTGTTCTCAGACATTATTTCATGTTTATTACTGAAGAATAGGGAAGTATGGGCACTTCTGCAAGTTATTGTAAAACCACAAAAATGTTCAGTAGTTTCTTGAATTGCTATTTTAGACAAAATAGCATCAAGCAGAATTCTAAGTTAAATCACTTTTCCTCCCTCACCTCCCAAAAAATGCATTTATGTCTATGCAGTACGAATTTTTTTAGTGAAGTAAAAACATACACAAAGCGGTGTGAAGACTCCGGAGGAAAAGGTATGACTTGTGATTTACTTTTTGATGACACTGGAATTTCCTGAGCAAGCAGACAAGGAAGCTAGCTCTAAATTGCTTTAGAATTCTCACAGGACAGCTGGGATGAGAAGGAGAGTGAAAACAAAATGCTGGGGATGCACTTCAGGTACTGGAAAGCAGGAGGCTCGGGGCGACCTGATCGCTCCCTACAACCCCTGGAAAGGGGCTGTGCACAGGAAGGGGTCGATCCCTTCAGTGTCAGGAGAGGAAACGTCCTCGGGCTGTGCCAGGGGAGATTTAGGTTGGATATGAGGGAAAATGTCATCACCGAAAGGGCTGTCAAGCACTGAACAGGCAGCCCAGGGCAGTAGTTTCGTCACCACTCCATTCCCGGAGAGATTTAGAGGATGTATGGACGTGGCACCGGGAGACAGGGCTTAGCGGTGAGCCTGGCAGCGCTAAGTTAATGGCTGGAATCGATGTTCTTGGCGGCCTTTTCCACGCTAAGTGCTGATCCTGTGGCTCTGCTGCTCTCGCAGCCCTGCCCCGGCCCCTCCATTACCTACGCTCAGAGTGCGCCGCGCGCCCGCCTCCGCGCCGCCCAGGACGCGCTGCAGCTCGCACTTCCCCGTCAGCAGCCGCAGGATCCACTTCAGCCAGAACCGAAAGTACTTGCTGTACAGGAAGCCCCAGACGCGCGCCCACATCTTCCGCGGGCGGCTGCCCCGCGCCAGCGGGGCCCGAACGCGGCCCGGCCGCGGGCGCTNACTAATTAGTGTTCTATCTTCTGCCGGTTAGTGATTTTCTCACTTCTCGGCTCATGAATCCCTGCTCAGCCCCTGTCCCTGTGGCCCGGGGGGTTTCCCGGGCGCTGGTTGGGATCTGCCCCCGCCGCAGTCGCTGTGGCCCGGCGGGAGCCGATTTCAGCACAGGCACTCGGTTGTCTTCATGGGGTTCCTCCTCACCCTGGCGGCTCTGCCAGAGGTCCTGGTGGCCCCTAAATTCTTCATACTTTTTATGCCTTATGGCACAGCCGCTGTGTCCACATCTTTCTTCCCAAGCTCTGTTAACCTCCCCCTGGGTCTGACATCACTGAAGCCCTAAACCTTAACATGGCAATTCTACCAAAAAGTAATTTGTTTTCTTAACACCTGGACATCACCTAGAGCTTGCTGGGTGCTCTCTGTTTCATGGGTTAAATCCCCCCTCTTGCTGGTTAGGCTTGAAACTAGATAAAGATCAAAACACCTGAAGACATTCTTTCTTAAGAAAATTTTTACATGTTCCACATCTTGCAACAGTTGGATAGATGATTTTAAGGAGTGTGTTGCCATGGATCCTGCCTTGCCTTTGCTGAATGGAGGTTCAGCCTGAGTGCTCCATTTAGTTCCAGTCACTACTTCTATTGTATTATAATTGATTGTTTCAGTAAACAGGGGCATTCAGTAAGCAGGCACAAAAACACAGCATTGTATGCAAAGTTTGGAGTGTTGAAAGGGAGCTGGCAGGGTTGCTTGACCACATTCTGATATATTTTTTGATGTGTGGAAATTGAAGTATCTTTTACAAAAAAATCAAAAGCCAGACAGCAGGTCTGATGGCTTGTGTCCCACAGAGGATTTCAGAGCATGGACCAACTTGTTTGGCATCCTCTCTCTGGATTCCTGCACTCAGGGGTGCAGAGTTTCATGTGGGGATATCATTGTTGTGTGAACTTCAATTGTTTACATATCTTATTCCTACTCTTAAAAACTGTGAGGAGAGATGGTGTATATTGCATTTTAAGAGGCAATGTAACTGCTTAGGGAGCAATCTGACTTTCAAAGCATTGGAGCATTGTCTGAAAATAAGCTTTGGAGCATTGTGTGAAAATAAGCTTGAAAGTATTTATCTCTATTTAAAAGTATTCTTACTTGGGGCAGGATGGTTTTACCACATTACCTGTATATAAGTTGTTCCAAGATAGCCAAACCTTAGGAAATATATATTAAAAACATCAAAGGTCCAGTGCCTAAGAACTGCTCACAGAAACTGGAGGAAAGAAATTTGTCTGTATTGCAGGACCTGGATGTAAGCTACAGCTCCTGTGTAGCTTGTACATGAAACAACTCTGAGCAAATACTCCAGGAAAAAAAGATTGTCCCATCTGACAGCTTGGCAGTACACTGCTGCTGTGGTACTTAAACACTGCTGAGCTGAAAGCTCCTTGTCAGAGGGGTCCTGGCTACACCAGCAGCAGGAGGGCCTTGGTTTGATATTGGGAAGGCAGAAGAATTGCAACAGGGTGAAGAAATGTAAGGGTGGTCAGGTCCTTCCTGACAGTCTTTGTGCCCATGCATGGATTGCACTGAGATAGTTCATTAAAAGCGTGAGCTGCTGGAATTTTAGGAAGTCCAGCAGGTGCATCCTTAGAGTGTGGGTCTGCACAAATAACACAGGGAAATTTCTAGCTGATAAGACTTTTGTTGAGTTTTTTATACCAAAATTAAAGTGCTGCTGCTGCTGCTTCAAAGATTTCACTTTCCATGGCATCTTTTAAGGGATTAAATAGCTTCATACCAATATTAATAATTTTTCACTATATTTATACTCAAACAGAAATTACTTTTTTGTATGGAATGTTAAGAACCAAAGTAACTTCTACTACATGTTTTGGGATTTGTGATTTACTGTAACAATATGTATACACAGTACAGGATTAGTGTTTTCTCAGTTCTCTTTGCTTCCAGTCTCCAGGACTGATGTGTAGAGTATCTGATGCTGACAGTACTTTGCACAACACTTCTCTATGATATAATTAGATATAATTAGGTAAGCTCAATGGATTTTAAGGTCTTGTTTTAAATTAAGCTCTTCTGAAATGTGAGTTTAAAAGATGCAAGTTTTAGTCTAACACTTATTTTTGTTCATATGATGTTTTCTTCACTTTAAATCTGTATTTTAAAGTAAAATCTGTAACCAATTAATTATTTTAAAATATTATATAATGCTTTTTTGACAGTTTTTTTCACACTTTTTATAAATTGTAAAACAGCAAGCATGTTTGATTTTGTACAAATGTTAGAACTTGAATCATGCAAGATGCTTCTGCATCATCATGTTGAGTCAATTAATGAACTACATTAAGACAGAAAAAAATACCATGCAGTAGCTGAAGAACAAAATTTTACCTTTTTGTATTAGTAGTTGCCTTCAAGTCTTGCCTTCACAAAGACTTTGGTTGAAGTAAAGATCATGAACTGTTTAAAATCCCATTTCTTGAGTGGCAAATAACCAGCAGGAGCAGTTGGAGCTCTCTCTAGTCGGAAAACTTTCCATGGCAGCAGCTATTACTGTTAGTTATTCTTTGTTCATACACCCTTGCAAATGACAGACATGCAAAATAATCCGGTGCTTGGCTCAGCCAGGAGCCTGTATTTTGTCAAATATTTATTTTAATGTTTCTTATCTCTACTCCTGCTTACACACAGATGTGTGAAAACAGTATAAAAAGGTGGAGCAATCATCTGAGCAAGAAGAGACATTCCGTTACAAAGCACAAGGACAAGCCTAGGAACTCTCTCCTGCAGGTAAGGAGAACCAGCCCACTGAATCACTTCCTTAGTGTTAGGTATTACAGGTTACTCAGCAATGTGTTCTTCTGTAGAGTCTCTTGAAAGATAATCCATTTGCCAAAAATGCAGAAGGTCTGCTGATGGGAGGTAAAACTGCTCTGAAACAGTTAACACCCTCCAGAAACCCCAGCACAACTTTTTCCAGTTGTGCACAGTTCCTGAGCATGTGAGATAACATATGAAGAGAGCCCTGGGAGGGAGATACTGTGAAAGCATGAAGCAGATAAGGGACCCTGTTTGCAACTAGGGCCAAGTGCAGTGGAAGCTCATGACAGTTTCAGTCATGAGATTTTTCTTTTTTTTTTTCTTTTTGAGGAACACTTAATGCAGTACCTCATTGTAACTTTATGAACTAGTCTATGAAGTGAGCATCAAGTAAATGGTCACTGTGACTTAACATGGTTGAGTAACTGTATCTGTACAGAAACAGAAGGTAGAGGGAAGTTTATAACAGATGAGTACAGGACAGGAATAGAGAGGTCTAACTCAAAGCTTCACAGTGGCTTATGGAGTCACGCTGAGATTTTTAGTTCATGTGTATACTGACACAGTCTCCTGCAGTTTTAATGAATAATAACATTTATAATTCAAAGTAATTAGTAAACAGAGGTGTAAACCCCTCCATGTCATAATTCAAACACAGGAAGGTCCCACTAACCTTGCCAGAGCAGCAATATACAATTTGTGAGGTCTAACATTTCCAGAAAGGACACAGTCATACTGTTGTTAGTATGAAAAGCAGCACATAAAGGCAGCACTGACATTAGGACTCCAGCACACCTGTGTCTGGACACCACTGTTGTAGGGTTTGGGACTGCTTTGCACTGCACCCTCACAAATGATTTGGAGGGTTGGTACAGAATGAGATATGTTGTTAAGAAAACAAACAGCGAAAAGGAAGGAAGAGAGAGTATATTAATAATACAAGCATATCTTTAGAAAACAAATTATCTAAAATGATATGTCCTCTGGGTAAATAAGGTAATGAATTATATATGCTAGTAATGCATTAAGGAAGTAGATAACAGTTTGGATAGCACACAGCCTGCTGCTTGTGTGAGCTACTCAGCTCCACTCTGATTTCTGAATTTGCATGTTTGTGACACGGAACAGGAAACCATATTTTCTTTATCAGAGGTGTAGAATGAAAGGTAAATTTGTGAGCAGGTAGAGAACATGTCAAAGCAAAAGCCACTAAATACCTGCTAATCAGGTATGAGGAGGAACATTTTTTCTTATAAAACGTAGGTGGTTCTACCAACCACCCACAACAACCACCTACAGCAACTGTGTTGTTGTAAGGGGTTCCAGGAACCTCGGTAAGTAAGGGATCTGTGCCCTTTATAAACTGTGCTGTGGAAGATGTATTCTAAACAGTGACTAATTTTTTGTTTTCTTATGGATTGCTGAAGACCTAAAAAGGCAAACAGGTGTGTGTGCCTAAATGGAAAAGCAAATGTGTGAAACGAGGTACTGTGGCTGAAGTATAATTTACCAGTGTAGGGGTACCAGTGTACCATTAGGTTTTCATCAGGTTGGATTTTTGTTATTCCTCTTTAAAGGTGAACTGGAAAGCTTGGTTTATTTACCTGATTCTGTGGCTGTGTTAAATGCATGTATTAATTGTAGAGTACAGCTTGGCTTCGTGATACAATCTTAGAAGCAATATGCAAACAAATGCCCCATTGCTTTTAAATGAGCAAAATAATGTTAACCATTACAATGTTGTGCAGAAAAAATTCACATCACCAGAGGTTTAGGTCCATAAAGGAGACAGAAGAGTCCTGTAACTTTATTCATGAGCAAAGGGAAAGACTATAGGGCATTTCCCATAGGGTCTCTCAAATCGTTGGAGGACACATCCCCCTTATACTCCTGGTTTTCCCAGCCCCATCACCCTCTCCTTTCCCCACTGGCTGATGTACTTGGAAGGTACAGACTTCCTTATTGAGCCTGCTGAAGGTCCCCCTTAACGTGCACGCTTTGCCTAAGATAGTTCTCCTAAGCCTATATTCTTTTTCTCGAAGTTCGGGAATTTAGCATGGCCTTGGCTGGGCAGTAGTCCCCGTCAATTAGTAACATTGTCTGAAAGGGACAGTTTCTCCCGTTACTTCCTTATCTCCACGTCTCTGGCTCTATCTACGAGCAGATTCACAGCACTTGTTTGTAAAGACACATCCTTCTTACTCCTTTCAATGTTACGGGCTTGGGCTAAACAGCGCCTGCCGAAGCGCCGGTCCGAGACGTTTTTGCCGTGAAAACACAGCCTATCCTTGCCGCAGTCAGGATGTTTTTCAGTGTGGGTCCGAGCGTCGGGAATGCTGAGGCAGGGGAGGGCTCTGCCCCGAGGACAGGGGCTTTACAGCGGCAATTGGCGTGGGCAGTTGTTCCCCGGGCTGCTGTCTCCGGGGGAAGCCGGGCGGCAGGAGGAGGGGGTGTCCCCGCTGCACTTTGCGTGTCCCTACCGCGGGCACCCGCTCCTCGGGGACTGCCGGTTCGGCGGGGAGCTCGGCCGCCCCG
>VZRX01023837.1:0-17816 GCA_013398075.1 Notiomystis cincta
GCAAAACCACCCAAGTGCCCCAGTATATCCTGGATGAATACATCAGAACCAACCGAGCTGCTGAGTGCAACATAGTGGTGACACAGGTGAGGAATGTGTGGCCAGGGTGGCTGCTGCAGTTCTGTGGTGGGTGTGAGAAATCACCTGGTGGTGAGGATAAAGTCACAGAACCATGGAGTGGTTTGGGTTGGAAGAGACCTTAAAGCTCATCTCATTCCAACACTCTTTCATGGTCAACAATGCTACCCACTAGGGAAGGTTGCTCCAAGCCCCATCCAACCTGACCTTGAAGGGTTGAAGGATGTGTTGAGGAACCTTATTATCATTGCAGGACATGGTTCATAAAGATACCTCCTCAGCACTATAAGTAGGAGAAATCTCAGCATCATGTGTATTTTCATTTGGAGTGTTACTCTTGCATGGATTTACAGTTTGGATAACCTAGTTGGAACCTTGTCCAGGTTCAAGTATACTCAGCAGACCAAGGGGAAATCATTTGGGAAATGGCAGCTGGTGGTTGCCATACATCCTTATATCCCTCCTTTGTGAAAAAAACCCTGTGCTGTTACAATATTAATGTTTAATGATTACTTTGTAAAGAAATCTTTGGACGCCTGTAGAATTTATAATTTCCTTTATTGCTTTCAGTGGTGTTGTGATAAACTTGTAAAACCTCCTTATTAAGTTAGGGAAAACTTTTCCACCCCTCAGCCCCGCAGGATCAGCGCGGTTTCCGTAGCAGAGCGTGTGTCCTATGAGAGGGGGGAGGAGCCTGGGCAGAGCTGTGGATACAGTGTTCGCTTCGAGTCTGTGCTCCCTCGGCCACATGCCAGCATCATGTTCTGCACTGTAGGTCGGTATGGCTTCCTTGTATTTGGAGATTATCAGGGGTCTGAACTCTCAGTTAGCAGCAAAAGCAGAATTATGGTTAGAGTAAAATTTTTATAAAGACTGCTTAGAGGATTGAAAAGATTTCTTTGGATAAAAGTTTGGTGACATGCTGTTGTGCAAAGAAAAATTAAGATTTTTGTTCAGAAGTCTGATAATACAGGTCTGATAGCATACAGATATAATCCTATGAAGAGATAAAATTGCCATACATTGATTGTCTGTAAAAGATAGAAGGGGAAAGAACTTTGGGTGGGAAAGATGGAAGAGTCTGTCTCGTGGTAATGCTTTGTGACCTTGCCATCACTTGTACAAAGGAAAGCCTGGCAGTTAGAGATGGGGTTGGAAAAGGGGCTGTGCAGCCTGCACACTTCCTGACTTTTAAACCAGGGGCTGGAAGGGGGAGGGTTGAACTGTTACATGAACATTTACCTACTGTCTCTGGTTTAGGTGTTCTTCTGAGAAAGGTGGAGACTGGGATCCGAGGCATTAGTCATGTTATTGTTGATGAGATCCATGAGAGAGACATTAACGTGAGTTGGGTGGTGATGACAGTCCTAACCTCTCTGTGCTTTTGTTCTCTTTAACTTCTGTGTGTGTTTGTGTGTAGTAGCCAACATGCCAGAGGAAACTGTGGCTTACTAAGTGTCAGATGTGTGTTTTCCTTCTTTGATAAGATGTTTAGATCTCTTAATTATTCCTTATCTGATTAGGAGAGCAAGGACCTGTGCTTCCTTGCTGCCCTCTGACTATTTTCCCGTTAGGATCCCCCGTGTCCTGGTCCTCTCTGGAAAATGGAACACCACAATACAATATCTTGTCCAAGTGGGGGAGCACGTTATTTTGGAGTGCTGTTTCTACTGACAGTATTGTATTACTGGTGGTATTAACAGAATCTGCAGTCTTGGTAATGATACTCTGATTGAAATTCAGTGTTTCCATGGAGTAAAATACAAGTTAGTGGTAGAATTAGGAGAGGTGTTGTATGTAATTTGAAATGGCAAACATTTTCTGTTCCTTTGATTATTCCATATAGTTTTCAGCTTTGTCCTACCAAAAGTGAGAGAAACCGTGAAGTTCTGACATGTTGTTTAAGCTTGTTTGGACAGAATTTGGGGACTCATTTGAATAAAATTGCAACACACATTTTTCTGATGCATCTCTTCATCTATTACATGTATGTTAATGATGTAAAATACAAGTTTGGAAATTTGTGAGTGAGATTGGAATTTTGTCTGTTGAGCTAAGTGCCTGCCTAACTACCTGCATGGCAGAACTAAATAAATGTTCTATTTAAACAGAGCTACAAACATCACACATACCTTTACTGAGTAATTCCTATTTATTTTATTAATTATGGCTACTTTATATGTAAGCCAAGTTTAAAAAGACCTGGGGTTGTAATGTGTTATGAGGAAGGAAGCAAACTGTTTCTGTAGAAAAGAAAAACCCTTCTTTACACTGGAAATCTTGAAAATCATTTATCCCAGGCATTGCAGTAGTTTCAAAATAAAGCACTGACAACTCTTTCTGGTTTTAGAGCACTTCTGTTCTACTTGTTACTTCTCTTGCTCAGTAAATGTGTAATTCCTTCTGGTTTTTTGGGAAGATACTGCTATTTATAGATATGAAGTTAATGATGCTCCTGTTTGCTTTCTGTGCAGACTGACTTCCTTTTGGTGGTGCTGAGGGATGTCATTCAGGTGTATCCTGAAATCAGGGTTGTGCTCATGTCTGCCACCATCGATACCAGTATGTTTTGTGAATACTTCTTCAACTGTCCCATCATCGAGGTCTACGGAAGAACCTTTCCTGTCCAAGGTAAATCCTTGG
The DNA here is from genome assembly GCA_013398075.1 of Notiomystis cincta. Taxonomy (NCBI): domain Eukaryota; kingdom Metazoa; phylum Chordata; class Aves; order Passeriformes; family Notiomystidae; genus Notiomystis; species Notiomystis cincta. The sequence goes on from VZRX01023837.1 coordinate 2,722, forward strand.
TTGTGCTTCCAGAAATTGCTGGAGTTCTTACCAGTCTTTGCTCTATACTCTGAAACATCCTGATTTGTATCAGGAGACTCTTGAGAAATGGTGTAAAGATTTCTGTTCCCTTGCACACGCTTCTGGCAATCAGTCCTCATCATCTGTCTGTCCTTGCAGATTATTTTCTGGAAGATTGTATTCAAATGACTCAGTTTGTCCCTCCACCAAAGGAAAAGAAGAAGAAAGAGAAGGATGAAGAAAGTGGTGAAGATGATGATGTATGTTTGAATTTTAATATGAAAAATTAAACAAGTGCCATATTTAGTAGTCCAGCTTGAGTGTAATTCATTTGGCATTGTTAAAGTGAAACATCTCTAGCAGTTTTCCTGTTTTTAATATCTGAGATTGCTGTTGACTTCAGCCATGGAACTAAATTTTCTTCTTGCCCTTGTGAACTGAAGAATTTCTTTTTCATTGAAGCTAAGTTCCTCGTGTTTTGTCAACCTACTTGTCTTTAAAGCTTAAACTGAAATGCTTTTGAAAGTGAAGATTGGTAACCTTGGAAGAACAAGTAGAGAAATATGAGCTTGGTGATACCTTTTTAGGGTGAAAATTTAGATTCTTTCCCCTTTATTTTCAGTTGATGAGTCAATGCTTACATACATTTTCGTGAAACTATCAGTTTTATTCAGCTTTTTGGTAGGTTTGAAACTTTTGTTTAGGCCACTTAATTGAAATGATTTTTTAGTTGACATTTTTTCTTGAAAAGCATCTACCCACATAGATGGCCAGCCAGTCTCCATAAATTAATTTGAGTAAATTAATTAATTTGATTTCCCTTTTGGTATTTTTCTTTTGTAGGCCAACTGCAACCTTATTTGCAGCGATGAATATGGCCCAGAAACAAAGCACTCCATGGCTCAGCTGAACGAGAGAGAAACCTCTTTTGAACTCATTGAGGCTCTGCTGATTTATATCAGGACTCTGAATGTCCCAGGAGCTGTTCTTGTTTTTTTGCCTGGCTGGAACTTAATCTATACAATGCAGAAGCATCTAGAAATGAGCCCACGCTTTGGTACAAGCAGCTGTTTTGTTATATTTCATCTTTTCCCTAGGAAACTGCTGACTGTGTGAAGATGGGAGTTGGATGAGTGGCTTAGGGAGCTAATTTGTTGAGAGAGTGAATGGCCAGAAACTTTTATGTTGTGGGAAGAAGAAATGAGATTCACATAGTAGTGGTTACCTACCTTCTTGTATTCCTGTTGTAGGAGGCCATCAGTACAGGATTTTACCTCTGCATTCTCAGATTCCTCTGGAGGAGCAGCGTCGAGTGTTTGATCCTGTGCCTTCTGGAGTGACCAAAGTACGATGCCTTCTCTGTGTGCAGTTCTCTTGGGCTTTTGGGGAATGTATTGCTGACTTTTTTTATAAATTCTGTAGCTTATCTTGCTGTAAATTGTCCACTTTTTCAGACCCAGTAACATCACTTTGCATTTCCTGGTTTTTGTAGGTTATTTTATCTACCAGTATTGCCGAGACCAGCATTACCATCAATGATGTGGTCTTTGTTATTGACTCTTGCAAGTGAGTTCATGAACCAGCTTTTTGTTTCATAAATCCTACCCTTGGGAATGCAGAAGAGATTTTGGGGGCATACAGAAGTGCCTTGTGTTCCCATGCTCCCTGAGCTGAGCTTGAGGACTCTTAACTCTCTCGGGACAAATTAGCATTGTCTTTAGCTGGTCCAGCACAGTGACACACCATGCTGGCATGTCAGGGGACTGGGTTGGTCATGCTGGCACCATTCATGTGAGGTGTCACTGGGTCTCCACACCAATTTGATAGACGTCATCTGCCAAAGGAGCTTTACAAACCCTCTGTGTCTCGCTGATGGAAAAGAGGAAGACTTTTGTAGTCTGTTACATGCCTTGCTGTGCATGCTCTCTCAGAAAACTACACACAGGTCATGAATTCATGAGAATTTTAAGCTTTTTGGACAGTTTTGAGAACATTATTCTGTGCAGTAGTTTGGGGCACTGCTTTGGAGTGTGATGCTTTAGCTTCCAGGCAAAGCTCAGGGGTGGTGGCTTCTTAACAGCAGTGTGGCAGGACTTGATTTGGCAGGGCTTAGGATGAAGGATGTTTGATCTTTAGTGGTGTTTTTCCTGTAACAGGCAAAAGGTGAAGCTGTTCACTGCTCACAACAACATGACAAACTATGCCACGGTCTGGGCATCAAAAACCAATTTGGAGCAGCGGAAAGGCAGAGCTGGGCGCGTGCGAGCCGGGTTCTGTTTCCATCTGTGCAGCAGAGCTCGCTTTGAGAGGTGAGGCTGTGGTCTCCAGAAATAAAATACCCTCAGGGAATTTTCCCAGAACCACTGGGTGCTGCTTCGGGTCAAACTGGGGAAATCATTGCAGAAAGCACAGAGAGGAGATGGATGATGTCGGTTCACACCAAAATAGCTCAGTTCTTTGGCTTAAAAAAATGTACTTTTTTTACCCATAGTAGGAGGTGGATAAATAGTTCATGATTTTAGTATAAAGAGTGTCACTGCAACCTACTGAACCTCTCAAGAGGAGAACAATACTGCTTGGGAATTGAGGCAAGGAAAAGAGCTTTATAATGAGGACAAGGCTCTAGTCTGCCTTCAAATATTAGGGGCAGCTGGCATTGCCATGTAACAGGCCACTTTGTCATGGAAGTGGTAAAAAGCAGGGAGAGCAGATGTTACTTTTCTCTCCATCCTCATTCCGTGGCCAGGAAGCCCCTTCATGCTGCTCCAGAACCTTCCCTGTTGCTGAAACTTTTGACCTCTCTGCCAGACTGTTCTTCCTTTGCCAGAGCCATAGAACTCTGCTGGTTGGAGAAAGCAACACAGCTTTAGTTACACTCTGATCTCTCTCACGGAAGTTTCAGTGCCCCTTTCTCTGGCTGTTACAGCATAGCTGTGTTTTGATGTTCAGCTTTTTCTAACCTTTGAAAGCCTCAGTTAATCAAAATCTCTCCTTGAATTCCTCAAATTTCTTTAGATCTGCTGTTGATTACAATGCAACAATTTTAATTAACAATTATTGACAGTGAACTGATGTTAGGCTACTGAAGTAATCATGGTTTTAAGGTTACATTCCTTCAGAGAATATGAACCAAAAATACACAAGTTCATTGGTGCTTAGAAAGAATGTTTGTGGATTTGTACAGATAGTTTTTTGAGAGACATCATCTAAATCTGGTGCCAGCTGAACCAGGGTATCTGTTCAAGGTGTTTTGAATCTTTGTCTAGTTGCACTAGAAAAGTGCTTTTACGTAGGGTAGGCTGAAACAGTTTGTCTCTCAGGAGTTTAAGAGCTTCCTTAGCAGAGTGGGAGAGGATTGTAAAGGACAAATGTGGGGCTGGCCACAGCCATGCTGGAAATTGTGCTGCAGCCCTGCAGGCTCTCTGTGGTCAGCTCATGCTGGAACCCACAGCGGGCAGTGGAGACATGAGGACTATTCCCTCTGTGCATTCCCAGCCTAAATTTACCCCAAAGGAGAGTGGAGAAGTACAGGACTTTTTATAGAAGAGCCCAAGTTGCAGAAGCACAGAGAGAGCCACAGGGCTCAGAGACAGAGTTTGCTTTGGAGGGCAGTGGTTTCTGCTGGTGGGATGACCCCTCATGCTGGCCAAAGCCTGTGTTCAGAGAAATGGGGCTTTGTTCTCATTGCAGACTTCAGACTCACATGACGCCTGAAATGTTTCGAACGCCACTTCATGAAATTGCTTTGAGCATCAAACTGCTGCGGCTGGGAGGGATCGGGCAGTTCTTGGCCAAAGCCATCGAGCCGCCCCCTCTGGACGCAGTGATTGAAGCGGAACGCACGCTCAGAGGTATCCTCGTTTGCCCAGGGGCTGTGTGGCAATCCTGGGCTAATGGAGCTGGCTCCGAGGAGTTTTCCATGTGTGTGATCCCTGACAAACGGCTCTACTCCCTCTGGGTGGATTGGTGGAACAGCATATTCTGGTTGACACAGCAACATGGAGGCATCGTGTGGGTGGCAGTGGCTTGTGCAGCTGAAGAAATACTTGAATTCCCAGTGGAGTGTCATTCCTTTAAGAAACTTGAGCCTTCAATCTTGAGGCTTGTTTTGTTGTTTTACCAGTAACTTAGGTTAGCTTCCAGCTTCCTGTTTTCCAGCTGTGGCACTGCTGTGTTTGACACAGACTCAGTCCAGTGCTTGAGGCATTCACAAAGCTTCTATAAAAGTACTGAAAAACAGAGGTTGATAGTTTATTAAATAATTACCACTTTGCACAGTTTGCTGACCCAGTATCTCAGATTTTGTCAAGAAATTAAATCTCCAGTTTATGAATCTGCATGAAAAACAGAAGAAACTGAGGTGTGGGTTGTCTCCCCACTTTTTTCAAGGAACTAACTAGAATATGAATAAAATAGAACAGGGAAGAACTCTAAATTTGTGCTTTAGGTGTAAAGCATAAAAGTGACCTCAAATCGCAGCACACTTTGTAAAATGTCACTTAATAAGCACTTTCTACAATTTTTAACAACAAAAATATTTGATTGTTGGTTTTATGGAAAAATTTTGTGCTGAGCCTATGTTGCTTGTATACAGAAGGGAGACCAGAATGAAAAAACAGAGCTGGAGATATGTAGTCAGGTTTAATGACTTTCTGTTCTGAAAATTATTAGTACTTTTCATACTGTGCAGCTGACAACTGCAGAGCCAGGGGAAAAGGCAAATGTTTTTGGTTCTAACACCAAAATAGCTGTTTCTGCAGGTGTCTTCCTTTCCTGGATGACCTGTGATTTTTCAGTGCAGGTACACTGCTAGTATGTTCTTAGGAAGGTGAAGCATGTTATTCTTCAAAGTATTCTTTAGGCTTTTGGGTTCAATAGATTCCAGGAAAAATGGATTTGATAGTGGCTAAGGAATCCTTTCCTATTTAATTGCTGAGGCTAAAAAATTTTTTTTTTAATGTGAACAAACTTTTGGTAGCTTTAAGGATGAATACAGGTGATAATTTTTAGGTAATGGGAGGAGGGAAAGGCAGGTAAAGTCTCAAAGAAGAGAGATTTTGTGGTGTTCTCTTTTTGATTAAGAGGGTTCTGTGATTTGGCAATGACAATGAAGACTCTACAGCTGTTTGTGAGAGGGCTGCTTTGATTTTCCTGGGGCAGAAATTAGTTTATATTCATTAGATGATAGATGGTTTAATAGAGGTTTGTACAGAAGCAAACTAAAAAGGAGTGGAAAATTATGTGAATTACATTGTGATTATTCTAATTGCAGAGGAGGTAGTAAAAATTCTGTAAAGCTAAAGTAAAAGTTGTTTGACCTTAAACCAGTTTTGAAAATCAGGTTGGCAACAGAGTAACCAACATTAAACTTAAATATGAGTGGGGTTCAATTTAAACACAATTATTAAAACTCTGAATTTCTTACCTGAAGATTTCTGGGGTTAGCTACCTCTCTTTGGTAACAAGGGATCTTGTTGCAGAGCTTGATGCCCTGGATTCCAATGACGAGTTGACACCTCTTGGAAGAATCCTGGCCAAACTTCCCATTGAACCTCGGCTAGGCAAGATGATGATCATGGGCTGTATTTTTTAGTAAGTTGAGTGGTCTTGTTCTTGTTTCTCTGAGTTCCTGAGCCTCTTGACACGTGCAAAAGAGAAAAAGGAATACATCTAGATGAGCAATAAACACTGCAGCTTGGGAGAGGTAACTGAGTCTTCATGGGAGCAGAGAAGAAATAATTTCCAGTGTAGGCAATAAAGCAGCCATGAAATTCAGTTAACTAGCAAGACACCAGTGGAGGCTGAATATTTCTAAATTAAGAGTGGGACTTGAAACACCTAGGTATAACAGTGAGCTGGAGGTGGGGAGATAAGGAATTTAACAATGAGATAAGGAGGAAAATCAATCCCCACATTTTGCTTTAGTAGATCTGTTCTTTGTCACTTGATGGCTGTAGGGTCCTCTGATTATTGCAGGGTCCTTTTCACTAGAAGAAGGTGGTGTATGGATAGGGGGAGGGCAGATAGAGCTAATTTAACATCCACTTGCACGAAAGTGTTTCAGTGAAGAGCTCTAGGAGATAAAGGCCAATTCCTACTGTCTCTAGCAAAGAAGGTTTCCCTGGTATGTGCAGCCTGCAGCAGGTGCTGGCAGCACAAACTCTGAATGCTCCTTCTGTGGTTCCTTTCAGTGTGGGAGATGCTGTATGTACCATCTCTGCAGCTACATGTTTCCCTGAACCTTTCATCAGTGAAGGCAAACGCCTGGGTTATGTCCATAGGAATTTTGCTGGGACCAGGTATTCAGATCATGTAGCTTTGCTCTCTGTCTTCCAAGCCTGGGATGATGCAAGGTACGTTGTCTGCCACAGCAGGTGGTGGGAAGTTACAGGTAACACAGGGTGAGCTTTTCCTTTCCTTGGTCAGGCTTCTAATTCTCTCTGTTTTTCAGAATGGGTGGTGAAGAAGCAGAGAAAAGATTTTGTGAACACAAAAGACTCAGCATGGCCACTCTTAGAATGACTTGGGAAGCAAAAGTCCAGCTAAAAGACATACTTATTAGTTGTGGCTTTCCTGAAGGTGATTCTGATTAAATTCAGCAATTTAATGATTGCATTTTTATTCTGAGATGATAAATAAATAACCAGGATAATCTCTGTTGAGCACCCAAGCACAGGGGGAGTATAGTGGGTTTGCCATAACACTGCTCCACTTTTACAGCTGCACTGAGGTGGAATTTCAGTGTTCTCTCCTAAAGTTGTGATGTCAGTGGTGCAACACAGGGAGATTTTGGAGGCTGAGGTTAGAGCTGCAGCATTAAAAATCTATTAAACAGTTGTCCTTAGAGTGTTACCTCCCTGACTTTCTTTCTCCTTCACTTGTTGCATCTCCACAACCGTGCTGTGCTTTTCCCCTTCTTTCCATAGGCCTTAGTGGGGAGTCTGTGTGTTTATCTGAACAGTGTTCTGTTCTGTGACTTCCTGGGTCTGTGCTGCAGGAGGGATGTGCAGCAGTGTGCCAAATTCTTAAACTTGACCAGGTTCTGAATTTGCTGAATGTTGCTGAGGAGCTCAGTGAAATGGAATGGCTGCCTGGATTAAGCAGATGTTTATCTCCCCTGCTTTTCATTTTTTTTTCCCTTTAAATTCCTTAATTTTTTTCTGCTCATGCTGTTAGGGTTACTGGGCAAGATGACCTGAAAACAAGCCACCAGAGACTCTGGGGAGGTCTGTAACAAAGAACTAATAAAAACATCCATTCCAACCTCCCCAAAAAGATCTGTCTCCAAAACAAATGACAGTAAACACACTGTGGTACAGCACATTCTGGGCAAACCCATCTCTCCTTGTATTTGAAGAGTTTGGGAGAGAAAAATATCTCTTTGTAGTAGTATTTTTCAGCTTTTCAATCTCCATTAAGAAATTAAAAATTGAATGTAGAACTTAAATGCTCTGCTTGGAAAGGTCATTGGAAGTCCCATCTAGCAGTTGATTCAATCAGAAAAGACATTGATCCAGGATCCTAAACAGCTCTGCATTGATCCAGGATCCTAAACAGCTGTGCTGTGCTTTCCTACATGTCCCATGGATTTGAGCCACTCTTCTGTTCTCTGCCAACAGAATGTTTGATGACTCAACCATTTAACAACACTGGCCCTGATAACAACCTCGATGTTGTAATCTCCTTGCTGGCTTTTGGGGTCTACCCCAACGTCTGCTACCACAAGGAGAAGAGGAAGATTCTTACCACTGAGGGGCACAATGCTCTCATCCACAAATCATCTGTCAACTGCCCTTTCAGCAGCCAGGACATCAAGTATCCATCACCCTTCTTCGTTTTTGGGGAGAAGGTAGAGACTTTGGGTTTGTTCTTGATCATGTGCTGCCAAATGGTTCAAGAGGCTCTTTTTGGTAAAGAAGTCATAAGAAAAGAGCCTGACTGCACTATTTAGCTTGTTTTAGTTGGGGGTGGGGGTTGTTGTTGGCTGGTTTTCTTTCCAGAAAGTAAATGTTACATGGTCCTGGTGTCATTCAGCCTCTAGAAACTTCCAGTCAACCACTTTCAGTAGAAGTAGAGGTGCAGAGAAAGTTCCTGTGAGTTTTGTTACAACAGCCAGGTTGTAGAGAAAGATCTAAATTATTATTTTCTTTAAGAGTTTATTTTAGGAGCTCTTCCTTACTAATTAGGTGTGCCCTGGTCATTTTAAGGCTGGCAAAGCATAAGGTGGCTCTTGCAAAAGCTGTATAACTGCAGACATGGAAAATGAATATTCTAAAATGGAAGGTAGTTTTTGTTGAGGTTTTACACCAGCCAGTGCTGAACCCTCTGTAAACCTCTGCCTGGCATTCATTTTTTTATGTGCACATGCTCTTGTAATTTCCTAACATTATATCTAGCTTTGTTGTGTGTTGTTTGGGGTTTTTTTACAGAATTCTCCAGTTTAAGTGTCTAGAGGAAGGTGTAGAGCTTTTTTTTCCCTTTCAAGACTCATTTTCCTCTTTCACCTGCAGATTCGAACACGAGCCATCTCTGCCAAAACCATGACCTTGGTGAGCCCGCTGCAGCTGCTACTCTTTGCTTCCAAGAAAGTCCTGTCAGATGGGGAGCTCATTCTGGTGGATGACTGGTATGGATGCCCTTGGTGCTCAGAATCGTGGAATCATGGAGTGGTTTGGCTTGGAAAGGATCTCAAAGCTCATCCAGTTTGACCCCCTGACTGAGGGGAAGTGCAGCTAATACAGACCAAATGTCTATAGAATAGGGATCCCACAGCAAGCCATGCAGCACAGGTGTGTTGGGAAGGCATCACCTTGTTTCCTGTGAGGAAGGGATGGGTTAATTTAAGCCCTATTTCATGCAGATTATCTGCTTAAACTGAAAACAGGGTCAGCCAGTTTTTTTGCTGCTTTTTTCCTCTTTAACTGAAAGGTAAAAGGCACTATGTGTTTTGGACTTCTTTCTCAGGCAAAGTCTGAGGAAACCTTGTTTTCAAGGCACAGAAACACAGCTTGAGAAGAGAAATGCCTCTGGCAGTGTAAATGTTGTGGCCATCACGAAATACCATCTGGATGGTGGTTGGTTCTTTTTTTCTTTTACCCCCTAGTCAGTAAAACAGAGGCAAAGAATTCCTTAAGCTTAATTTGCTAACCATTTGAGGGTTGGACCTTTTAAAATCTTGGAGCTTCGTGTTTTCAGTTTACTTTTTATTTTTGTATCTTGCTGTTTTGATGAAAGAGGTTGCATGTTGAATTTATCTGAGTATAGAATGATAGAATCACAGAATACTTTGGTTGGAAAGAACTTTAAAGCTCATCTCAGGTAGACACCTTCCAGTAGACCAAGTTGTTCCAAACCTTTTTCACCCTGGAGATTCACTTGGAGATTCCCAGGGGGCAGCTTTGCTGGGAAACCTGTGCCAGGCCCTCATCACTCTAACAGGGAAGAATTTCTTACCAGTATTTCCTTGGACCCTGCCCTTCATCAGTTTAAAACAATTCCCCCTTGTCCTATCACTATCTGCCTTTATCTCCTTTTTGAAAATCCTTTTTAGGCACTGGAAGGGGCTCTAAAGCCTCCCTGGAGCCTTCCCTTCTCCAGGTGAACACCCCCAGCTCTCCCAGCCTGTCTCCAGAGCAGAGGGGTTTCAGCCCTCAGAGCGTCTTCATGACCCTTTGTTAAATTTCAAGAGCAAATTTTGCCAGAAGAATAGTTACGTTTTAACAATGCCAGATTTCAGGGATCTTTCAAATTTGCCTCCTGAATTTCTCAGCCCTCAGTGACAAACTAGAACTTCAGAGATGAGAACGCAGGTTTCTGGCTCACTGAAAAGCCACTGTGCAGAGCCTCCTCCTCGGCAGGCGCTCCCCTGCAAGTCGCGGCGGCTCTAACGCGCTCTTGGTGCCCTAGGATCAAGCTGAAGATGCCGCACGTGGCGGCTGCCTGCATCACCGCCCTGCGTGCTGCCATGGAGGCCCTCGTGGTGCGGGTGAGCAAGGATCCCGGCGTCATCCGGCAGCTGGACCCCGCGCACGAGCGGATGCTGACCGTGATCCGGCAGCTGTCGCGGCCGGCGGCCGCGGGGATGGCGCTCACGGCGGCCGGCACCAGGTGAGAGCCGGAGCTCGGGGGTGGCACCGGCACTTGGGGTTCAGGGCCCTGCTCCGAGCGTGTGTGCAGCGCTTGCACTCCGAGCCTGATGCAGGGACATCGCTGCCTGTTTCCACAGCGAGGACACGTGGCTCTCGGGAATAACAGCGCTTCCAAAACACAAATTATCTTTTAGATATTTATTTTGGGCAAACCTTGTCCTGGAGAGAAAACACGTATTTGGCTGGGCTTGCACCCCTGTGTTGCCCCTTGTTTGCATGCCTTGCTTCTGAAGCAGAGGAAACTTTCCTGAAGTGGAAAAGGTGCAGAAGCCCAACTGTAGTTCAACCATCACGTTCTGTTCACAGAAAACTGAGGTGGTTTAGCTGAGGATGATGGCAGTTCGCACCTTTAGGAGCTGGAATGTGTAAGGTTCCCTCAAGTGTGCTGTTCCTCCCTGCCAGGTTCGGGGACGGCCCCCGCCCGCCCAAGATGGCTCGCTACGACAACGGCAGCGGCCTCCGAGGCTGGGGAGGCTACGCAGGCGGCTCCGGCCGCAGGAGCAGAGGCTACGGTGGCTACTCCAGCTGGCACTCAGCAGGAAGAGGATACCCAGGTAGTCCTGGGGGAGGCTATGGAGGCGGGGGTAGCTGCCAAGGAGGATACCGAGCAGCAGGCAGGGGCTACCGAGGAGGCTACAGGGACGCAGGCAGGGCCAGGTGGTAGTGATGGCAGTTCAGTGAAGCGCTTTCCACTGCGACAGAAGTGCTTTCCTTCCCAAAGTCCTTTGTTCTTCCTCCCAGTTCGTTTGCCTTTTTTGGTTCCTTAGTACAAGTCCAGCTCTGTAATATATCATTCCCATAGGGAATTTCCTGCAAGTTGTATGATTTTATTCTTAATAAAGAGTTTGTTTCTAAAGACTTGTATGCTATACCTTTGATTTTTGGATTTGAATTTCGAAGGCTTCTGTTGCTGATTGTGATTGTTGGAGATACAAGACATTCTGAGGAAACCTTTTCAGTGTCTAAAACCATTTCCTGCCAAAAACATTCCAGACCACATCTTAGGCTCAGTGGGGATTTTACTTTGTTGTCCAACAAGCTGTGCAAACAGTCTTTGCTGCAGAGGTTTTCTAACCATGCCAGGCAGCACTAGATTCCTTTGCAGCCAGCCTCCTGCATGCTGTGTGACCCTCCGTGGTGAGCTGTTTGGGTGATCCAGATCATGCAGGAACATAGAACACCTTTTCCAAGACTGGTGTGATGCTGCTGTTCTCTGCAGAACCTGGAGCAATCTCAGAAGCATGAACTGCTCCCTTCATCCAAGGCAGTGTTCATTACTACTCCCAAACAGGCTTCATTTCTCCATATCTGTGTGGAAGAGGACAGTTCTTTAATGGGAAGGCATTGGATTCCAGACACTGGAAGCTCAGCTGGCTGCCTGGTTCTCACAGAAGTGTATTGACACAGAGAGGATAAAAAGCCTTCCAGCCCTGTTCCATTACCAAGTCTGACAAGATTAACCTCCCCACCTCCCCACTAATGCCACTGCAGAACCAGTAATTATTTGTGCTTACTGGGGTGTGGGAGATGGTGGTGGTGGTTGCAAAGCAAGTCCAACATTTTTTGTGTTCTCATGAAGAGTTCTTAAAAACTAGGTAAGGGTGAAGCACTGCTTCTTTAATCCAGCTCTGAATTACGGAGTATCAATCTCCAAATTTAATTTACTGTGGAGCATATATCATCTGCATGCTCTGCTGCAGTAAACCCCACACTTCCTTCTGCTGATGCAGACTTTTCTGTAGGTTGAAGAATGAATGAATGAATGAATGAATGAATGAATGAATGAATGAATGAATGAATGAATGAATGAATGAATGAATGAATGAAGAATTGTCACTCCATGCCACCATTACCAAACCTAATTATTTTTCTTTTCCAGTTTGAGCCCAGGAACCACTTATGGGGGAGTCAGAAGGAATGGACATTGGAAGTTGTGTTACAGCATTACCCACCTTCCCTTTGCACATCTGTAGTCACTGCATCCAGGCAAAAACTGCTTTCCTTGGCTTGCCCCTCACACATGGTGTTCTCAGTCATGTTACTAGCACCAAACTGGAAGCATGAAGCAGAAGTCCAGTGGTTTTAAAGATAACTCTACTTAATTTTAGTATCAAACTCACAAGTTGGGAGTATGATCTAATATATGTTAAAGCTTTCTAATTTCCTCTGGCTGCTACTGGTCAGTATTTAAACAGGAGGCAAGAGATGGGTGCAAGGTGAGGAAGTAGAATAGGATACCAAGGATGATCAAGTATATGTACAATATTCTATGAGACTAGTGAAAAATGGTTTTACTGGGGTATTTGATGTTAAGTCCTAGCTAAAGAAATTCCCTTTTTACAGTGAAGTTGATCTTTCTCTGGTCTATTTACAGAATTGTTTTTAATTTGTAATTGTTTATATTTTAAGAAGCTATTTATAATAATAGCTATATTAAAAGCTGCTATTTACTATTACTGGGAAGAAAAGGTTAAAAAATGTTACCATGAATATCCTACTGCTTGCCCTAGGAGGTCTTGCTGATTCTGGTACTGATGCAGTGATGAATTTTGTAGCTCCCCAAGACATCTGTGCTTCTTTGGTACAGCTCACCACCCAGCCCTGTTCACTGACATAAAGATCTAATTTGTGTGATCCTTGGGGTGTCACACCAGGTGTCACAGGCCAGGAATTTGGCTCAGTGATCTTATGGGTCCCTTCCAGCCCAGGATACTGTATGATTCTAATTTTATGTTGCTTTCAAGAACTGGTACAAGTTAATGAGCTCTTAAGGGAACAGCCAGGTGTTTAAAAAAGTGAAAGTGTGTCTGGGAGTTCAGCTGCAGGTTGTGAAGGGAGAAGGAGCCATGGACTTTTTAGCATCTACAAATGACAATTTAGAGTTCTATTTATGTGCTTAGTGCTTTACATATTAAGGAGTGTCCAGCATGAAAGTACTTAACAACATTCAGTCTGGTTTTTAATATCTAATCCATCATGGCCAGTTAAGTGGGGAAGCAATAATCCTTGCCTGCACTTGATGAATAGCACAGTCTAAACAAGAATTGACATGCTAATGAGGAGCTTAAGCAGCCGGGATACAGAAACCCAAAAATTAACCTGAAATGACATATACATTTTCCTAGTAAAAACAGAGCCTGCAGTGAGTTTACACTGCCTGTGCATGGATCTGTGCTTTGCTTCAAAAAGCCAGAATGCAAGAGCACTCATGGCTCTTGTGCAGTATATTGAATTACTGAAATCCAAGAAGTACTACCTGAGCCACGGTGCCATCGACTGCTCTCTGCTGCACCCACCTGAGGCACCTTGGTTTTGTATATCGCATGTATCAAATATTTTTGGCTTTTGATAATCAAGAGTTCTCATTAAGGGATTTGGAAACAATCATGATTTCTTCTGATTTTCCAGTTCCAAGTGGAAAAGGAGAAAAGTAATATGAACAATAGCCTCAAAACCAAAACATGAAGGATAACACTTGACAGTTACTTGAATTTTTATCTTGCAAATTAGCATTGCAACTCACTAACTGATCTCTTTTTTCTGCTTCCAAATCAAAAGAGTGAGGAGTGCCAGCCAGAGGAAAGCTAATGCACAGGTACAGCTTGACCAAGGTGAGTGGCTTAGCATGAAAGATGATGAGGCTTTATTTATGTCTGAAAGCCAAATGTTTGAGATGACCTCTCTAAATCTGGAACAGCTCCTCTTACCCGGAGCTTTGATGGGAAAAGATCTGGAAATGGCTGCCTGAAACAGTTTGTAAGTTCAAACATTGTCTGTCATAAACATGTATTATTTGAAACAGATTTGTCACTGAATTCCTGTTCTCTGTATTCCAGCAGTGCAGTATTTTTTGCCTAGGTGGTAGCTAACAAACTCTCCTTTGCTGTTTATTTTCTCACAGAAAGATTTTAATCCCATTAAAAGCCCCGGGGAACTTAACAGTTCTCCTTTGCTGAGAACCATTAATCAGGTCTGTGTGGAGCTACAGTTCATAAAGGTAAATTAGAACAAAATACTAAGGCCCAATAACAATGTGTGTTTAGTTAACAGGGAGAAGTTTACAGCCTCATATTTCCCTGGGAGAATGACTTCAGGATCTCCACTGTACCACTTACTAAAGCCACATTCAAATTATGATACTGAAATGGAGGGTCTGTAGGAAAATCTTTCACCTCCCAGGGAAGAGTTGAGCACCACCTTCTGCATTTGAGCAACTAAAAAAAAAGCAAAGTTTCCAATTTAAGTGCACTCTATAAACCTGACCCGCCCTGTTTCCTGCAGTCAGTTCCTTTTGCAGAGAGGTTTTAGATACCAGGACTGTATGACAGAATTCAGAGTTTTCCTCCTGCCATCTGCAAAGAGATTTCCAGAAAGACTATACTGGAAAATAGATGGAGAACCAGTTTTTTTCCCTTATGACTACTGGTTTCATGCACATCTCAACTCCTGACCTACAGTCAGTGCCCAATATGTATTTCCTCACTTTCCTCTTACCTTCTACTGAAGGAATTAATAACCACCTGAATGTTTTGGGAGAAAGGGGAGTGAGAGTTGTCCCAACTGCATCAGTGCACTTTCCAAAGAAGATAAGTGCAGGAAAAGAAAACATCCATTCTGGTGAGCAGAAAGAATAATAATATCAATATATAAAATTATGTGGCTCTATTGCTATAACGATGGCCCAAAATTCCTATCTATGGATGGAGAACAGAAAGTCAAAGATCCAGTCATAAATCATAGAATCACGGAGTGGTTTGGGTTGGAAAGGACCTTAAAGATCATTCCATTCCACCCCTTCCCATGTGTGTGGGCACCTTCCATGACCAGGTTCCTGAAAGCCCTGTCCGGTCTGGGTGGTCGTGGGTACAGCACGAGCTGGCTCTGGGCTTCCCCAGCAGCAGAGCAGCAGAGGAAAAAACCAAAAAAAAGGGCTTTGCCAAAGCAAAA
>VZRX01023837.1:17883-153553 GCA_013398075.1 Notiomystis cincta
ACAAACAAACAAAACCCCACCAAAACCCAAAAGGTCTCCCAAAAACAACAAACCCCTAAACAAAAAAAAACAACCAAACCAAACCAAAAAGCCAAAAACCCACAAAAACAAAACAAGAAAAAACCCACAAACACCAAAAAACCAAAACCAAAACACAAAACAAAAACCCTCAAAAAATAACAACAAAACCAAGACAACCAACCAACCAAAAACAAAACAAAAAAAAGGCAAACAACCAACCAAACGAAAAGCAACAAAAAGAAGCAGGCAAACCCCAGGGACAGAGCAGGTCCCTGGTCAGAGGTGCCGGCCCTGTGTGTCCGGTTGAAGAGCCCGTGCCCGAAGGGCAGAGCCGCCTCCCGCCCGGCCCCAGCTCCCTGCGGAGCCCGGCCGGGCTCGCCCCATCGCGGCAGTCCCGGAGCCAGGGAGGACGGGAGGCAGGGCGGGGACAGCAGCCACCGCTGCACAAACAAAACAAACCAGATCAAAACCCACCCCAAATGGTATGGGATAATAAACCATCCCCAAGCACCGTTATAAACTTTTATTTATGTTCGAGTGACTCAGAAATCTGGCACTGTCTAGAGTACAAGTTTGGCTGGTAGGGGATGAGCATCTGCAGTGGGAGGGAGGGTAGGCTTTGACATTAGGAGTTCTCCTAGTCCAGCACAACATAAAGTATTTCTGGTACATAAGTCATAATTAAGGAATTGATATGCTCATTTACATGACAGATTTTTCTCCTTGACACTGTCACATTTCCCATGTAAATCCCAACAGATTTAATCCAATTTCCCAGTAATTGTACATCCTTTATATTCTGTATACAATGTACAAGTGTTATCCCACGGATCTGCAGGCAAGGAAAATGGCAGTTTCAGAGTACTTTCCAAGTGCTAGATAACCTGGCAAACAAGCTCCATCCTATTCAACCCAAACAATCTTTCCCCATTGAACAACTTTTACCTTAATCCTTAGCTCTAAGATCACGGCAAAAGCACCCTGCTCACTCTAAGTGGTGGAATGATACATTTCACTTTCATCTGAAAACTACTCAGAGATGATGCTGGAAATGTTAATTATATGTAGTATGGTATTGCATGTAAGATTTATTTATGGAAAATATGTGAGGATGGTAGTAAATCAGTAGAGTATTCAGTGGGTACCATGCAGGCTCTCTGTTAAACAAAGCAGATGCAATTTTTTTTAATAGATCTGTGGACTCATTAGCAAAATGTCAGTTTTGAAGGATAACAAATGTCAAATATACCTTGGAATGTTTTGTTTTCTTCCTATTTTTCCCCTAAATTTTCAGGTAGCTGATGACTCAGAAGGATTACCAGAGACAGTTCCTCCACATTTTCAGCAGTTCAGAGAACCTGACTAGTTCACTTTTTCCTGTATTTATCAGCTTCTCCAGCTGCCAGTTCTTCTTTAACATTACTTTGATAATTAATCCACTCCAAAGACAAGATCTTCTATGTTTCCAGATATTTTGTAACATGTGACCCTCTTGTAGCATGAGGAGTTGCTCAGTCTGAGCTGACTCTTTCAAATCACCATCTCAGCCCCTCCAAATCACGTTACTGAAGAATGCAAAGGGTATCACTGCATTGTGATAAGGGGATACAACAGCCATAGAGCGCAGGAAAAAGTTGCTTTTTTTTTTAACTGACATGCAAAAGCTTGCAAATAATTTTCCTAATATGGAAAGACTGGAAAAAAATATATAACCAGATGAGATAAAATCCTGGCATAACTATCATTCATAGAGGAAAGGGAAGAGCAAGAAGCATTCCAGGACAATAAAACTTACCTGTTCTACTGCAGAACACAGTCAGTTGCACACAAATTAAGCAAAACTCTCTTAAAAAGAGAGAAGAATTTGAGATCCAGTCGAGTTATTTGCTGTTCCAAGGCATCTCCCAAATACACCTCTGAAGAGATAAAGCTGAAGGAAGTGAGAACCTGTAAACACTCTGCAAAGACTACTGTGGAAGCAGAAGGAAAGGCCCACTACTCTCATACTACAAAAATTAAGCACAGCAATGGAAACTGCCTGGGTTTGCTCTTAGGAGAAGCCAAATGAGAAGTTTTATAGTATGTCCCTGAGTGTGAGACAACTTTAGACTTTTAGATATTTATAATCTCCTGTAATGCTCCCATGCTTATAAACAAAGAAGCCCAAAAGCTTTGCTTGGATTTATGCAGGAAAGGCAGAATGTGTATTTTCAGACAAAAGTTTTCAAGTGTTACAGGTCTTGAGACCCATCTCAAATAGCATAACCAGTCTCCCAGTGGATAGAACAACCCCAAATTAATGAACTAAACTTTGCTAATTCTCTAGTTTGTGATGTGAATCTCACAAAGCCAGGAGAGAGCTTTGGACTGCTGGCTCTCATGCAAACCATGCACACATCCAAGCTGCTTGGATCACTGGGAGAGCAGATGAGCAGTAGCGCTGGTGTTTATTCTGTGACCTTTTACAGCTGCCATAAAATGGTTCATCCCCCTCCCTTAGGGCTAGTGCAGACATTTGCTTTGGCTAATGGAGCTGGCAGGCTGCTCACAGGAGGCTCAGCAATGCTTCAGGAATGGAATTTGGCTTCACTCATCCTTTGGGCGTGGCAGCAATCTGCCACAAGAGAAAGAGAGAGAGAAGAGGGGGCAAAAAACACCACATCTCTATCTATAGAGGCCAATTCTAGTGCAGTCATGTGGGAGAGATGCTCTGGTATGAGCCCAGCAGAAGCACAGTGGCTCTGCTGTGCTGGTGAAGAAGAAGAGCAAGGGCAATGAAGTAAAGATGGGCTAAGCCATGCTGACCAAAAAGAACAGACCAAAAATAGACAGCAGTGGGTCAGCATCTTCATCCTGCACCAATCCTGCCCACAGCAAGACAAACAGTGCCTTTCCAAGGGCTTGCTAAGGAACTCAAAATTTTCCTGTCCCAGGAGAGGCACTGGAGAGGCCATCAGCCTCAGGAACATCTCTGGTACATCAGTTATGGGAAATACCTTTGTTATATAAACAAAGATAACTTTGCTTCCAAAGACTTTTCCTTGTTTTCAGCAGGAATGCCCATGTTCACATGATCATACCGTAATGGTTCACAAGGCATCTACACTAGGACACGGATATTAGGTAAAAGTTGAGCATGCCACACTCATTGATCTTTGTTCGATGTAAATTAGGATAAAGTGTGCAGGAAGATCTTCCTCTGCACATACTAATGACTGCTAAGGATCACCATCCTCACCAGACAATGGAGAACCAGAGCAAGTCTCTGTATCAGTCTGTCCCCAAAACAGCAACACCTCTCTATTAAACAGATGAGTAGAGGGTGCTGTAAGGCCCTCACCTGCTCTGCTGTGAGGTTTTGCAATTTTTTAAGCTGGCTGTAACATATAACAAAGAGAGAAAAACAAAGCCAAACCCTGAGCAGAAACAGCTTACAAGTTGCAGGCTGCTGTTTGATAATCTTAATTCAAAGGGTGCAGCACCAATAAGCAAAACAAATCAACAGCTGAATGTGAAAGCATTTTCAGGTTTGCAGACTCTCAAGACCTTCAGGTTAAGATTTCTTCTTCTTCCTTCACTCAGAAAAAAGTCCAAGAAAAACTCTTTGAAAACTCAGAAGTTTTGTGTTTGAGTGTTCCCAGTCACATGCACTTGACAAAGTTTTAAAATAATTTAGTTTGGGTTTGTTTTTTTTTTTTTTCAAACAAACAACTCTGGGATTCAGACTGATTGTGTCACTTTAAGTGACTGTAAAGTTACTTTCAAGTGTCACTTTAAATTCATCACTGGGACAAAGCCAATGGCAATCCCCACCACAGGATGCAAGGAGAGTAACACACTGGGAAAACATCTCCCATTCCAACTGCAACCTGGAAGGGAATGTGAGTGAGAGTACTTGGGTTAAAGATAAGAAAAATGCTGAATATCTGCTATAAACTTCAAGGGACTAACAATGTCATGTGCTATCTGTGCTGTGTTGTTCATTTTGTTTTCTCTGTTTGGAAAGCCAGATGTTGCTAAACTGAGACTTGGCCAGGTGGGTTCCAGTGAGGGAATGGTTGTTGCCTGAGAAATGGAATTTCTTAAAACTGGGGGTACCTCTACTTGTCCACAGGTGAGCTGGAGATGAGGTGAAAATGAGTAAAAGCTTTCCAGCCTGAGTCTTACAGGTCAGCAAACCAGCAAAGTCTCCTGCTTCTTGGCTCCCTTGGGACTTGTGGCCTCACATCCAGGAAGAGCAAAGAATGGCTGGAAGACACAAACACAAGGTGGGGCAAAAAAATGAAGAAAACTTTTAATATTTTCCTTCGAGAAATTATTTTCCGAACCCATGGGGGAGGAGCTGCTGGGACTTGCTTGCCTGGCAGACAGGAGAGAGAGAGAGAGAGAGGGACATCCTTTTGGGTTGTTTCCTCCTGGATTTGTGTCCAAACTGGCACAAAATGTTTATGTTCTGGAGCCCTTTCATCTTCTGAACCTTTGAAGTCAAACAGTTCAGGTGGCAAAAACTTGGTTGCCACAAACCAGTGGTTGATGGGGAGGTGTGAAATGTGTTTTGAGAATGACTCAAGTCACAAAGCAGTCCAACAAAAACTACATTCTAGGTTAAAAAAACACTGAGTAGTCACAGTGAGATGCTATTTTAAAGAATATTCTGTGATTTAAAATAGTATCTAAATCTCCAATGTTGATTCAATGCTACTTAAAATACTTTTGCTGACCGGAATCTGAATCTTTGTGAGAAAACAGGAGCAGAAGAGATTGACATTTTTGTCCTTTAAAGATGGAAGTTCACCTCTGCAACCTCCCCTGGTGTTTACTGTAAGTTAAACCCATCACAAACAATTACAGTTCATTGTATCATGTGTTCATCAACATGCTAAATCTTGATTTTCCTTCTTCAGGTGATTTTAAAATAAGAGGCTTATAGCTGGAGGTAATTTATTGTATCAAAGATGAATGTTGCAGTTGATCTACTCAGATAAATGCTTTTAATACAATAAATATAATGCTTTTAATATAATTAAACACATGATGTAAAAATCTTCCTTTCCAAAATGGAAGAAATTAATAACAGTTGCAGAAGCTGCAGATTTTGTATTCTTTAAAGATCTGACAAGTAAAAGAACAGGATACAGGGTATAGAATTTCCCATCCCTTCACAATCACTCCATTTTGCTGAACACTTGACTTTGTTCCTCTGATATTTCCATAAACTGAGTGTCAGAGATGAAAATGTGGGCAGTACACTGAGGTTCCTAGAAAGCAAAATGCAGCCTACAGCTATAAAACCTACGTTTTTTCTTGACTACTGAGTTCTTATTTTAGTAACAATCATAATTTTTAAATCTCCTCCTTAGGTAGTTTTCTAGTGGAACTTCAAAAAGAAAGAAATGAGACTTTAGCAGGAAACAGTCTATTTATAAAGTATTTTATACATTTTCCCATTGTTTATGGTATGCAGTGATGAGTTTAAAAATGTCATTTCCTTTCCAACAATCTTGATTTTCCTCTTTGCTTTGATGATCTGTAAGTGGCCGTGTGAGTGTTTATAGAGCATTTTGCATGCTTCAAACCAGCAGGAAAATTCTATTATTAAAAAAGTTATGGGTACAGAAGGAAACAGGAATTCAGTTCCTCCCAGTGAATGAGGTTCCAGCACTCTGCCTTATGGATCAGGATTAACTGTAAATTAAGTGCTTTCTTTTATTTTGGACATGCAATTTCTATCAAAGCCACCCTAAGTATTTCATGGTGACTGTTTGTTCTGAACAGCAATTTGACATGGGGATGGTAATGATGTTAAAAATAAGTTTTCAGTGTTTTTGCAAGCATCTACCTAAGAATGGCTGAGTGTATATGCTCTGTACCTTTGCAGAGACTCTGTAGAACTAATAGCTATATTTTCAAAACACTGTGTTCATTCCAAGCAATTTTTTTAAAATTTTGGTTCTTGGCTACAGAGACCAAACAGATTTTCCCTCAATGGCTTCTTTTGTCTGTTTAGTCTTTGGTGGCAGGGGGGCTTTGAGTTCAGAGAATGTCTCTTCTGTCCTCTCAGCTGGTGATTGTGTGACCATCACAGAGTGATGCAGGGAGGACATAGTGAACTGGGGGTACCTAGACTAGAACTGGGACACACTGACAGACAGCCAAGGACATGGGTATGTATCCCAAAAGCAGCCCTGTAGGTCAGATTCCTCGAAGCTGCTCACCCTTCACTGTATTCATCCTGTCAGAGACAAGTTGTTGAGATATGTGGGGAAGGACAAGCAGCTGGGGCAATCAGTGACCTCCAGGTCCCAAAATTACATGCTACTGTGCCCAGCCTCCAGCTGGTCATCCACGTTTAACTCTTCTGGCACAACAACAAACCAGACTGCAGCTTGCATGTCAAGACAAACTATTTATGTAGCAGGAGAAACAGGAGCTCTGCTCATTCAGAGCCTGTCATCAAAAAGACTGACTTCTCAATGGACTGTCAGAGAAGCACAGGGTGGTTTGAGCTGGAAAAGAGCTTTAAGGCCATCTAGTCCCATCCCCCTGCAGTGAGAAGGGACACTGTCCACTGGATCAAGGGGTTCAGAGCCCTGTCCAGACTGACCTTGAACATCTCTTTGAATGGCTCCTCCATTAGATGGTTGAGCTGACCTTGGATGAGCCCAATGGCTAAGAGAGACCCTGGGCTAAGAGCATAAAGTATAAAAGGCGTATATACAGGTTTTTTACAGAAGAAAGAAAGATCTAAAAGAAGATGGAGTTTCTCAGGACTGCTTTTTTCTTTTGTTTTTGAAAAGCAAAGGGAAATTCATGAAAACTAGGCTTAAAGAAAACTGACTGACAAAGGTGAGCTCTTGTCATGAGGGAGAACTAAGGTTGCTCTGACAAGCCATCATGTATGAAGAAACAAAGGGTTTTACAAATGATAGAACATCACAATTCACTGCTAATGAAATTGTCATCATGGCAAGACTGATTGGCAGATGATGCCATGAAAAGACAGGCTATAAATTATAAAGAACTGACTAGGAAGCAAATTTCATCCCTGTTGTTACTTGGCAAAAGCAGTTAGCCAGCTTTCTATTGAGACAAACTTGGGAATTCTGCTGGAAAGCCAGGAAGTAGTTAAACAACTTCATTGTGGTGTGCACCCTACATGGTGAGATACCCATGACCACTTCCAATACACACACTGCTATCTGGGATGCATTTTATCAGGCTGGGAAGATAGCTTCTCTGAGAATGCTTTGGTGTAGTGTAAACAGCCCCAGCTCATGCATGCAAAGGATTTGTGTAGCCAAGCAAGTTGGTGAAGAACAGGACTTGGGCATTACTTAAATGGATTTGGGTAAATGAGTCCTGTTGTTTATAAAGCAAAATTCATTGGCATGTTGGAAACCTAAATATTGCTGGAATTTTTTGGTGTCAGAGAATCCATCAGTGGACCCTGTAGTGCAAGGATGATGGTGGCTAAATTCTCAGAGAATTTAGTGTCTCCATGCTATAAATTTAATACCATACAGAAATAAATCTAATCAATTCCCCCAGTGCACTTTCATCCATGCAGTGCTGGTGTACTGTGAGAATGGGAGTGAGAAGAGGAGGGAAAAGAAATGCTGAGGAACATCTCTTCTCCAAGAGATCCATGGCATGTTTCAAGGCTGAACCTTCCATGCATGTCTTTTTTTCCATGAGAAAGACATAGGACAGGTGAGGGGAGGGCTTGGAGAGGGGAAGGGGGTCTAGTTTGGGTTGGCTTGGCTCCTGATGTTACTGCCATGGTCTAATGTAGACTGCAAGATGTGTTTGATTAAATTCTGCACAGGGCTGCATGGCAGAATAAAAGCAGGGAGTAAAGATAAAATGTACAAATCTTATCTGCTAGGAATAAAGGATTACAAATTCAGTTTATATACATGAAAAAAAATTTAAAAGGATGGGCTGTGTTTGAATCTACAATAGGAAGATGAAAAGCTGTACAGGCCTTTCATGTTTTATTTTTGGTTTAGCACATTTTTTCCCAAGATTACCAGAATTAAGAAGAGAAAATGAGGGTACATTACAGATCCACTTGAGAAAAGAGATAAAATAATCCACCTACTTCTTTCATTTCTCCAGGGTTTGCAGAAACTTGTAAAGAAGCACCTTACCTCACATAAACATATTCAGAGGTGTATTTTTATTCACCTTTACAGCAACTACCCACAGTTGCTGTATAAGATTATTTAGGTTATTCTGCAAAAGAGTGATGAAGAAAGTCAAACCTAAATATTTCATTTTATGAAACACTTTCTGCTTTCATGGCTAATAGCTCTGTTTTTCAGCTCTGTTAATAGGATCATGGTAACTTTCTGCTTCCATAAAATCACGATGAGATATGAATATTTAGTAATTAGTATGGTTGTCTGACTTATTCTGTATTTGTACTGATTGTGAATACTTCAGGCCATTTACCAAACAATTTCACATTCCTTTCATACCTGTCCTTGATTGTGGAAGAATTTCTCCTAAGCAGGATAGCTTTAAGCCCTATTTTAACACAAAATTAGGTATTTCATACATTGTGACATCAATCCTGTGCTGTGTTAGTCCCCAGCTGGAGACTGCAGAGGGGTTTGCTTTTGCATCCACCTGTAAAAGCAACAGAATTTTGCCCCTCAGCCTTTCTAAATTTTGATTCTTCCTCCCCAACTCTTTGGTGGATCTGCTGACTCGCTCTCTTTTCAGTCTTTTTGGCTGTTTGGTGGCTGGGGGGTGGATGTCTGCTACAATTACTGTTGTTTTCATTGTGTCTGCTGAGAAAAGCGGTGGGGCCGGCAGGAAGCCCCTGAGTGACAGAGAGCAGGACAGGAAGCTGCCGGAAACTTCTTATATTGCCCCAAACGGCCACATTGTGACAAGTGACATTTCCTAAGCTTGCTTGGGTGGCTCCTCTGCTGGCTGATAACTCTGTGAGACTGATGGTGAGCATGGGGCTTTTCTGTCCTTCATTTTTTAGTGTAAACTGACATCTATGTACTGCTAATGAAATGATGGGATGTACAACAGTTTCAATTTGGGGATCCTAAAACCATCTATTTACTTTTATTAGCAAAAGCAGGTCTTTTTTCTCTGTGGGAGTTACTTTTACCTGTTTTAATAATTCACACATGGAGCAACCAAGGTCTGCTATCACAGTTTGAAGTTTCTGAGTTTTTCCTTAGCATTTTCCTTTCCTATATGCACACATATTGTCCTTGAACAAATGCTGATGCTAAATTAGCATGGGAATTAGTATGAAAATTAAAATGAGTGCTGCCCTGTGACTCTTGTGAAAAACATTCTGGACCTCCTAAGCTCCAAATGGGTCAAATATCTTGGTGCATAGGTGTGCTTGCACTTGTTTTGAGCTGCTGTAGAAGAACAGAGGCCAACAGTGCTCATAATTAATTATTTCAACTTGCTTGGGGGCACACGCAACACTGTTGCCTTTTTTTTTTTTTATCAAAAGGAGAGAAAACACTGCTTTTCTTTTTCTTTTTTTTTTTTCTTTTCTAAAAGGGGTCTATTCTAAGAGGGAGACTGCCAGCCTTGGGAGTTCTGGCTTTCTGAGAGCTGACAGAATTTCCTGTTAGAGTTGCTTTTATAAAAACTGTTTCCTAACAGGTTTTTATGTTGCTTTTCCTTTTCGGCAATTCTTCTCTTTCTTCTTAGTCTCTCCCCACTTGTTCTCAATCATTTAACCTGATCTGTGTATGCCAAAACAGAACTGAAGTAAGAACATACCCATTTTGACAGGTAACTTAGAGTCAATATTGAGCCCAGCACAGTCATGAACCTTATCCACAAATACTCTTATTTTACAGCTGTTAACTGTAGGTGTCCATCCTATCAAATAGTCTGTCCTTCCAGGGCACTCCTGGCACACAGGATGATGACTCACTCTGATCAGGGGTGTTGCCAGCTCTAACAATTTATTTACCGATGTGTTTTTATTATTATTCACCCTGTAAGCATTGCAATGTCACAGAAGGTGACTCTGGGGTCTGTGCTTTTAAGGCGCAGTTATTTTACACAAGGATGCCTTTTTCTGTGTTGGGAAGAAAATGGGTTTAAAGGGAATATGTCACAATGCTTTGATAGATTATTTCAGTAGGTAAAAAAGGAAAAGGAAAGCACAAATCATGTCTTCACAGGGGTATGAGATGTAATTCTGGTTTCAGTTAAATGAGTGTGGGTTTACTGAATGAAATATAACTGCATCACTTGATCTGTCAGTGTGTTTTAAATATGTATGTTAAGGTGAAATTGCACTAAGAGTATGAACTGGATTTTGATGGCAAATAGTAAATATCAGCAAATATCTTTTTTTCAGAATTTGTTAGAATCGGTACCATGAAAATGTCAGGGAAGACTTTAAATAAACCAAGCATGGTCCTATATAGGTGCTTTAAAATGTTGGAAACTGAATAGTTAAGTAAATTATTTGGTTTAGGTACTGACTATCTTTAAACATAAGAACGTTGTGTGAAACAGAATTTTTTCCATTCTCTATGGGAACTTTCCGCATACGGACAGATGATCTCATTGCATCACTGACAGAAATTTGTGGCAACAACCTTTGATCCTGCTTGGAGTCGCTGCCCCCTTCTCACCTCTATCCTAATCCTTCCCTTCTTCACACAGAGCTATTCCATGTGCCTTCCTTGTTGCCTGTTCTGCCGGGTCCACTCTCAGCTGCAAGCACCAGCCCGGCTGTTGCTGAACCTGAGGAGCTCCATCAGCGCGTTGTTTTCAGAGCTTCTGCCCTGATGGCACCGGCTCAGCACTGCTTTCCCAACAGCTCGTTTCCAGAAAAGGAGGAAAAGCGGGGGAAGCAGTGGGAACGCAGCTTTCCGCCGGAGATGTGTCATCCCAGCCTGAACAATGGCGAGGCAGCGGTGCCTCCGCTCTGCAGCGCGTCCCTGCTGCCCGTGCCGGGGTGCCCACATTCTCACCGCGGCCAGCTCAGCGCTCCCCGGGGAGGCGGAAAGGGGAACCACCACACGGATGTGCAATCACAAATCAGACATGGAATAACAGCATCTCCCAGCAGCAGGGTAATTCCTAGGCCTGCTGAACAGCGTGTGCTGTGCAGCCCTTGTGAACAGTCTGGCTCAGGCTCTTCATGCAAGGACCTCTGTAGGATGTATGTGTTTACTTTAAAACAAAAATGTGCATTTTTTCCCAGAAGAGACTGTATTTTTTCAGTTCTTTCAGCCACGGGCTGCATTCAAGCTTTCCTGGGATATAATCAAGTTTACAAAGCTTTTCCTTGAGTCCCCTATTAATTTTGTCTCAAGGAGTAGTTTCCTGTTTACTGAGAAGGCTTCTGAAGGCACTTTCTCCTGTAAAAGGAGTTTTATAGATTCATACAATGGCTTGGGTTGGAAGGGACCTTTTAAGGATCATCAAGTCTAACTTCCTGCCATGGGCAGAGACATTTTGGCTTTACAGGATTTCTGGATTTTACACAATCTTTACATGATTCCTCAACCTGAAAAGTCGCAGGGAGATCTCAGGATAGCTAAAGACTGTATGTAATGCAGTCTATGGCCAGGTCTGAAGGAGCTGATGCCTCTAAGCAACAGAGAGATCTGAGTTATGGTAGGGAAATAACCAAAAGTTCATTAAAAATTACAGGTAGGTCTCAGATCTGCTTAGGATCATGCCCTTGGATGCCACAAACCATTCAGGTTTGGCACAGACTAGCTGGGAACCCACAATTTTCTCACATTTTTCAAGAAACTTTTTCCCCCCCCTATGAAAAGCATTTAAATGGAAAAAGGACCTGCTGGTGTTGGTCGACAGCTGGCTGAAAATGAGCCAGTGTGTGCCTCGGTGGGCAGGAAGGCCAGTGGCACCTGGAGTCAGAAATAGTGTGGCCAGCAGAAGCGGGGCAGTGATTCTTCCCCTACAGCCGGCACTGTGGAGGTACCTTGAGTGCTGTGTCCAGTTTTGGGCCCCTCAATTCAGGAAGGACACTGAGGGGCTGGAGCGTGTCCAGGGAAGGGAACAGAGCTGGGGAAGGGTCTGGAGCCCCAGGAGTGGCTGAGGGAGCTGGGAAAGGAGCTCAGCCTGGAGCAAAGGAGGCTCAGGGGGGACCTTGTGGCTCTGCACAACTCCCTGACAGGAGGGGGCAGCCGCGGGGGTCGGTGTTTTATCCCAGTAAACAAGTGACAGGACAAGAGGACATAGTCCTAAGCTGAGCGGGAGAGGTTCAGGC
Organism: Notiomystis cincta; assembly: GCA_013398075.1. Lineage (NCBI taxonomy): Eukaryota > Metazoa > Chordata > Aves > Passeriformes > Notiomystidae > Notiomystis > Notiomystis cincta. The sequence continues at coordinate 30,149 of VZRX01023837.1, forward strand.
TGAACATGAGGAAGAATTTCTCCATAGAAAGGGCGATTAGACAGTAGAAGAGGCTGCCTAGGGAGTTGCTGGAGTCCCCATCCCTGGAGGTGTCCAAGCAACGACTCGACGTGGCATTCAGGGCTCTGGTCTGGTTGACAGGAGGGATCGGTAAAAGATTCACTCGATGATCCTGGACGTCTTTTCCCACCTGAATGATTCTGTGACTGTTTAAAAGGCGCGGCTTTGCCGATTGTGCCGGTGCGAAGGCGCTGACCCGTCCGGCGCTCTGCCGTGCTCACCCCGTGGCGATTCCCGCCCTGCCGTGAGGGCGAGGGCAGGAAACCTCCCCACCCTCTGCGAGCGGGCCCACAGCCGCCATCGCCGCTTTAAGCCGGCACATTCCGCGGGCGGGGGCGGCTCCGGCTCCGCTACGCTGCGGGACTCAGCTCCCGACCTGCTCCGCGCCTGCNGTTCGTGAACGCGGCGTTCAACGCTACGGTGCTGGCCACGCACACGTGCGGGGCGCCGGCCGAGGAGTACTGCGTACAGACCGGGGTCACCGGCGTCACCCAGTCCTGCCACCTCTGCGACGCCGCCCAGCCGCACCTGAGCCATGGCGCCGCCTTCCTCACCGACTACAACAGCCCGGCCGACGCGACCTGGTGGCAGAGCCGCACCATGCTGGCTGGCGTGCAGCACCCCACCGCCGTCAACCTCACCCTGCACCTGGGTAAGGACGGGGAGCGGGGACAGCAAAGCTGGGCACAGCGCAGGCTGCTCATCCTGCTGGAGAGCAGCTCTGCGGGGAACAGCTGGGCGTCCTGGTGGGCAGCGAGCTGTCCGTGAGCCAGGAGCACGCCCTGGGCACGGTGGTGTCCTCGGGTGCGTTAGGACCAACACAGTCAGCTCTTGCAGGGCTGATCCTGCCCCTGTCCTCAGGCCTAGTGAGGCACATTGGAATGCTGTGTCTAGGTCTGGGGTTCGCAGGAAAAGAGCAGCTCCCGAAGCAGGTCCAGCGGAGGCTGTGGAGATGATGGAGGGACTCGAGCATTTCTGGTGGGAGTGTTCAGCTTAGAGAGAAGATGGCTGAGAGGGGCCCTGGCTGTTCTTGTCTGCAGGGAGGGCTCAGAGCCTGCACCAGGCTCTGCTCCCTGGGGCCCAGCAATGGGACCGGAGAGCACAGGCACAAATGGATGCCCAGGAAGCTCCACCTGAACATGACAAAGAACTTCTGTCCTGTGCAATGACCGAGCACTGGAACAGAGACCAGGGAGGGTGTGGAGTCTCTCTCACTGGGGGGATATTCCAGACCTGTCTGGACACAATCCTGCACCATGTGCTCTGGGATGACCCTGCTTGAGCAGGGAGGTGGGACCCGATGACCCACGGTGGTCCCTTCCAGCCTGCCCCGTTCTGTGAGTCACTGCTGACAGGCTGCCTGCACACAGGGCACTGCCAGGGCCTTGCCTGGGTCAGTGCCAATAACCAGGCTCGGGTGGTCTGCTGCTCTGGGGATGCCACTGAATCCCTGCTCTGTGGGTCCCCAGCCACGTTCACCAGGTCTCAATCAATGCTGGCTACACCCCACAGCTATGTTGGGATGCCCTCAGCCAGGGGTCTGGCCCCGCAGCTGCACTGGTTTTTGACCCCTTAGCTGCTGGTTTACTCACATCTGCTCAACAGAGTACTTGGTAAACTTGATTTTCAGCATTCTTCAGTGAATATTGCAGGGCTTGCTCCATTGCAGCCTGCACTGGAGGTGCCATTGGGTTGTGAGAGGAGAGGCTGCCCTGCCAGAGGCAGCTGGAAGTGGGGCAGGTTGCAGTGATCATCCTGTGCATGAGGGATCATGGAGTCATTTAGGTTAAAAGAATACTAGGAAGAAATTCTTCCCTGTGAAGGTGGTGAGGCACTGGCACAGGGTGCCCAGAGAAGCTGTGGATGCCTCATCCCTGGAAGTGTCCAAGGCCAGGTTGGATGGGTTTTGGAGCTACGTGGTCTAGTGCAAGGTGTCTGCCCATGGCAGGGGGTGGAGTGAGACGAGCCTAAAGTTCCAACTCAAACCATTCTGTGATTCTGTGAAAAGAGCCTTAAGATTGAGTCCAGCTGGTAACCCAACGCAGCCAAGCTCAGGGCTGGATTGTGGAGTTTTCCAGACAACCGGCTTTAGATCCAGGTGGGAGATGTTGGTTTGAAAAGTGGCAGGCACTGTGGGAAATCACGTGTGCAGGGCAGGGCACATCTGCTGTGTATCCTCTTACCCCCGGGGCAGCATTGCCCTTTAATTGCCCTGTGGGTTCGTGGTGTCAACAGCCAGCATTATTGCTGAACTGTAACAGCCAGTCAAAAAAAGAAGGTGATTTTTCTTGATTAGTTGTCAATTCCAGAGGTTCCCTTGGGATAAAGTATTTTAGCCCTCACTTTGGTTTATGGACAAGCTTTTCTTTTCTGTTCATTCAGTTATTTAAGCTGTCATGACATGGAAGAAGGGTAATCATTTAGAACTGGAAGACAAGCCAGCCAAAGAGAAAGTTGAAACCACAACTTATATCCTCATGTCATTAAATCAAGTAAATATTAAAGAAAGCCCCACTGCAACCATTCACAGCTTCTAATCAAGAGCAGCTGTTGAGCATTAAGTTTAGTATCAGTAACAGTGTAATTCAGGGGAAAAAAAGGTGTTAGGGCTTGAGAGCTGGATCTTGTGAGAGCACCCACTTGCATTGGTGAGATGTAGTTGATGGCACCAAGTCCTGTACCAGGAGTTACATCCATGTGCCTCAGAAGCCTGGAGTGCCTCTCTGCCCTAAAGTGTTCGTGTTTGGAGTTTCAACATAGATATATCACATAAGCATATCTAATTGTCCCTCTTCATCTTCTTTTCTTTGTATATTAGGATTTTTTTTCAGGACTTCTGAAAAGCAAAGATTGTGCCTCAACTCCTTTTTTAATAACAATCATTGTAATTCTCATTATCAAGGCAAAACTTATAGACCCATCTGTATTACTGCTGGCCTTGGCTTTCTGCATCCATATGTATATGGATGTTCTTTGAAAACCACTGTATTTCTAAAGTACTGGGAGCAGTGTGCTGTGTTCTGGGCTTTGAAGAATGCACACATTTCTTTGCTGTAAACAACTGCATCTTTGAAATACTGTAGCATTGCAACACTTGTGTTCTGGGTTTGTTTCCAGGCTCTTGGAGATTTGGGAATTTGCTTTGCCATGTTTTTCGAGTTGTACTCTACTAAAGTACAACTAAAGCAGAAGCTGCCTGGCAGACTTTAATATATTTGAGGGGGTCTTTTGGTCTGATTTTTCCTAGTTAGGTTTTTGGGTGGGGTATTTTTAGTATAAAGCCTTTAAAGAATCAGAAGGTTGTTGTGGGCATGGTGGTGGTGGAGGAGTTGGTTTTAAGCTGACCAACAGCAAAGCATTAAGCTCCCTGCACACCTGCTGTGCCACTCTTTGGGTTGCTGTGTTTGTGGCAGGTTGAGGAGCTGTGGAGTACTGACAATGCCTTTTTAGCCTGAAATGCCCCAAACTGCTCTGCAGCATTGCTCTTCTCTACTTTTGTGAGGTCTTAAAACCATCTTTGTTTGAATGAGCTGCTGGGTGCTGGTTTGGGTTCTGTGTGCCTGCAGGAACTCTGGTCTGTGGGACACTTCATCACAAAGAGAAAGAGGCAAAGAGCTGATGTACTCGGTGGGACATACAGGCACTCTGGGGCACACAGCCCTTTGATGCAGTTAGTTCTGCCTGGTCTTTGAGGACTAAGCTCAGACCCATGTCCTTATTTGATGCTGCAACTGCCTTCACTTCTGAAAGCATTGGTGTCCTGAAGGGTTAGTGCTGCTTTGCACCTGGTCAGGACCAGCTGCATCGACTCCAGGTTTTGTGCACATGCTGCCCTGTGCTGAGTTTTTTGTCAGTTTGAGATGTCTTGATTAACATCCAGCAATGTTCAGTCCGTGTAGAACAGCATTAACATTTCAGAGGGGCCTGCAAAAGGTAAATAACAACTGCAGGTCTGTTGGTAACCTGTGAATGTGGATTTATTTGAATCTTCTTACAATTTGCAGTTCAAAATAAGTTTAAAAACCTTTAGTTTTGGGACTAGGTGTCAGCACAAAACCTGATACAGAAAAATACAGCACAGATCACTACTACCGACTTAAAGGCTCAGATCCTGGGAGTGTTTGGAGATGAGATCTGTGTCCAGAAGTTAGGGTGCTCCCTAACTCCCTGCACCTGGAACATCTGGAGTTACAAAGGCTATTTGTCTTTGTATGAGAGGATATTAAGATCCCCTAAGCAAGAGGCCTGGAGACGTGAATTTGCAGCTGTAAATCAGGAGAAGGGGGAGCTGAACTTGTTCACAGGGTGGTGCCTGGATAATTAAGTTATCGAGTGAGAGGAAGGGAGAGCATTACTGTGTCCTTTCTTCCACTTTTCTTAAAAGTGTCCCTTGGCTTTCCCCATTTTCCATTCCCTCAGGATTTATTACTGATTTAGACTGGATCCAGCCAGTCCCAGATAGCTTGTCCTGAGAGCACTGGGATAGTTCTGGCATCTCCCCAGTGCTTTGTGTGCATATGCTTGAGCACAGTGTTGCTTTTAGACCCCTGACACACAGAAAGAAAGCCGTGTGTTAAAGATGCTCCCTTGAACACTGGACGAAGGGGAAAAGAGACAGCATGGAGGTACATGGAGTATTTTTGGTGCTGGGTGCTTTTACTGGGGCAAAAATAGCATTTTTTCAGATGTTGTATCATTTTTCAGAGCAGATTCTCACTCTTCTGCAGCTCTAATTTCTGTGTGCTTTCTGTTGTTTCTGCACTTTTTTTTTATCCACTTCTACATGTGCCTTTGCCTTCCTTTCCCAACCAGTTCTGCAGAGCCACCCCTCATTCTTCCCCACCACTTTTACCTCCTGGCCAGATGTGCTTGATTTCAGCTGTTGTGATCCTAGTGTTTTGTTCCTTGGACAAAGAGGCAGCCTCCTCAGCATGCTGGTGGCTGTTCTGTGGTGGGCTGACTGCATCTCCACTGGGAGCAGCCGTGCTTTTATCAGCAGCCTGAGAGCTTGGGGCAGTGTAGTCTGGTGTTCCTGGGTTGTGTGACTGTCCACTGCATCTCGGCAGGAATGCTGTCCAGATGTGCATGACCAGTAATGCTGGTGGCCTCACCTATAATTCAGGGCAACCTGGAAGGCAGAAAAGACCAATTCCTGCCTCTTCTGTCATTGCCTCAGAAGGGGAGGCAGTGTTTGGTGCTGGAAGCAGCCCTCTGGTAAGGCTGCCTTTCAAGGAGAAAGATGAAATTGCTGATTGCCTTGGTTAAAATGTCAGCTCCTGAAATCCTTACTGTAGACCAACCTGGAAACTCGTGTCACTAAGCTGGATGGTGTCTTGTATATACAAAATAAAAGAAAATCTTGTGGAAGCTGTTGCTAAAAATTAACTGCCTGTCTCCTTCTCCTCCCCCTTTGCTACCCTCTCAGTCCTTTATTTGGCTCTGAGGAGAGCAGTGACGCTTGGTTATATATACTTTGCCGGCAAAACAGGGTTTGGGGCATGACTGCCATTTGAAGGCATTTACAAGGAAACCCAGGCGAGTTGCCAGTTCTTGTGCTCAGCCCTGGCTCGATTTGCCTGTTGTTTTTAGCAGACAAGAGGTTTTCTGAGTTGTTACAGAAAATCAGGGTTTTTTTTTCAGAAGGGAGAGCTATAAAATGTGACGTAAATCAAGTAGGTGGTTTATACCACTGGGATGCAGTTGCTGTGTTTTATTCAGTGCCCTCACTTTGCCAGTTATCCCATTAAAACTTTACGAGGCTGCGGTTTGCTGCTTTCCTTAGGGAACCACCATGGTGAAACCAAGTGCAAGCGAGCAGGGTTGTGTGCATGTGAAGCTCTGCCTAGCATAGCTGCAGTTTAAAAATTCAGTGGTAATTAAGGTGCTGGGAGAGCATTTCCGGCTCCAAGGCTGGTGTTGAGGGTGTGTCGAGCCTGGGCTTTGCCGTGGTATTTGCGGAGCCCTGGGGGAGACACCGTTTTAGTTGGTCTTGCAAAGGCTTGATTTACATTTTGCAGGTTTCAGCGTGAGTGCTGAAGAGATCAGGGCTTTTAATGGCCAGCAGGTATTCAGTCCAGTTATATAAAGGTATCACTTCCTGCATACTCTTCAATTCCCAGGTTTTTCTCCTACTCTGTCTCAGGATGCTGATGCTGCTGCATGATGCCTTTGGGAATACTACACATGGCAGAGCACTTACTTTGGGCAGTGCACAGAGCTGGAACTCTGTGGTATTTTGCTGCAAAACCAGCTGCTTTTGTGGTGCTTGAGTTAAAAGAAGAATTAATCACAGGTTTTCACACATTCAGACAGTTCCTTTTGTAGGTTTAAACCTTCAAAACTGTTTGCTGCTCAGAATTGTTAGCATGCTGAAAAGCTTCTGGCTTATTAGGTGTCGTTTCTCTTGTAGCCCGGGGCTTTGGGAGGCTCTTGCGGCCCCTCTGAGTCTGCAAGTGAAAATCCCATCCTGCTGCTTCCCACGGAGATGAAAAACGGGGTTGCTCTGCAAACAACACTTAGAGAAAAGAATTTCCAGTGTAGATGGATAGGATGGGAAATTTGGATCTTGGGTTCACCATAATTCTTAGAAACTGGGCTGTGAGCTTTATGCTCACCACCTTTGTCCAGCTGAGACCTCCCGCTTGTGTGCTGGGGCCCTCGTTCAATGCTCACTGCCACTGCTGAGTCTGGCTCCATGTTCTTCAGTGGGTTAAATGGGATATGGGGTCTGGCATGTTAAACATCACATCTAAAGTCACCATCCCTGGTCTGTAATAACCTTTAGAAGCTCAGCCTGGGCTGCTGCCCCCCATGTAAGCTCCAGACTGTGAAGAACCATTCCAGCTTGCTGTTACACATCTCTTAACCATGAGATCTTGTTTATTGGTGGCTACCACAGTGTGTTTTGATCAGAAAATAACATGAGTTTCATAGTTTTCCAATAAACTGCACTAATTTTGCTGGGTCTGTTGTCTCACCACACAGAAAGAAATATGTTCGCCTGCCCCAATACAGCATAGCCCAGTGTGTCTTAAATCAAGCTTTACAGCTTTTGAGTCAGGGATGAATGTGGCTGCTTGTGTTGAGGACATCACTGGCTGTGTTTGAAACTCTTTGTAACACTAGGACAATCTCTTAGCCATTTCCACAGAGTATGCTGGGATTGCTCTCGTTGTCCACAATATTCCATGAGTGATGTCAGGTTTTTAGCAGTGTGCTGGTGATGTTGATTGTCACATCAGCATTCATGAGAGATTTATGACAGCTGCTAACAAACCAGCTGCACCATGAGATTAGAGAGCTGCTGCTAGTAGACATGTGCAGTTGTTGAACAGGAATACTGAGAGGAGAAGCTGCCTTTTGTAGCCTGCCAGACTAAAGGTGCAAGTTGCTGGTAGCCTTGGTGGGCTTTTAGGTACTTTTGAGGTAAAACATAATAATTTTGGGGAATTATTCTCATGTAGAAGCTTGGAAAATGATCATCAGCTGTAAAAGGATCTGACAAGGTAATTCTATTAAAATTTAAAGAAAGCCTCGGTCATCAATCTTTTTTTCTACCAGCCCAGCCCTGTTTGAGACATTTTTCCACCAAAAAAACCCAAATGCCCACAAACCCCTTCATATGAGATTCAGTGGTCTTCAGCATTCTGTTTTGTAACTGGGTGGCAAAGCACTTTTTGTTTCCATGCTTCTACTTGTTTTAGATATTCCAGTGTGATAGTCATCAAAGAGCTGTTTCCAGTGGTAATCATGCCTGCAGTTCTGACACAACACAGCTGTGTTCAGCAGTGGAGAATTAAAAAATTTCCTCTTTTAGAAATATTATCCAAAAACTATTATTGGAATTTTTTTTTTTCTTTCTTTTGGTAGGTAAGCTAGTACCATCTTGTACATGGGAGGTACATTTCCAGGGAGCTTGAGGGCTTATTTGTACAGTTCTTTGGGGGTTTGGTGTTTTTGTGGGGGAAGGGGAAGACTTTTAAGCTGTTTGTAGAGATGATATATTGAGAACTTGAAAAGACCCAGGGTTTGTGGGTTCTTGGCTCAGCTTTCTGCAATGTTCTCATTTCTGCTACAGACTTTGGTGTGCTTGGAGAACTGTTTATCTGCCTTGGCTTTGTAGTGGGTCCTGTGTTTTACAGAACAAGGTAAATGGCGATTTCATCGTCGGGGGTTTGAGATGCTCCCACAGGAAGGCCTGGGTGCAGAACCATTAAATGGCTTCAGGAGTGGCACCTGACCTGAAGTGGAAAGCAGGGAGACCTGACCCTTCCATTGCTCTTAAGCCTCTGTAATGGAGAGATCACCTTTTAAAAAAATGCCCCAAACCCCCTTAAACCTACTAAATATTAAAACCTGCTTGGTATCAGAGAGTCTTAAACACATGTGTGTTTCAAGTGGGCAGTGCTGGCTGCACATGGTAGCCCTTAGCTTCCCAGTGAGTTGCTTGAAATGCTCACTCCTTTGGGTGCTCCGAGGCTGAGGGAGTGCTGTGGAGTTTGGGCTTGGCACCAGCCCAGTTCTAAGCACTCTGCCGCCTTCTTGAAAGTTTTTTTTCAAAGTCTGCTTTATAGCTCAACCTACTTGGCATCAGAAAAGACCTTGTTCCTACCACAGTGAGCAGCTGCTTGTGCAGCATGTTGCACTTAGGCCATTTTGGTTTATTTTGGTGGGGGAAAGATACCAGGGCTGCTCAATAGATTGTTTTTTAACTTTTAAAAAATATATTCTTTCCCTTTCCTATATTGTTTGTCCCAGGAAGGTGAATCTTTCTTATCTTTGAATTAAAATATAATGTGCCTTGGAGTCTTTTAAAAGAAATGGTGCATTAAGCCTCTTCAAGAGGGATAAAGGAGCTGTTTTCTTGGTGCTTTCTTATACTCCACACCCTTGTAAATACCATATAAGTCACGTGCTTTGAAAAGCTCAGTTTGTGTTGGGCGTGTCTCTTATTGAGATTAGTGGAATGAAAAATCAGTCCCTCCTGAACAAAGTACCATCAAATGCTTCTTGATGTCAGTTTTAAGTGGGACTGTTTGACTGATAGAAAAGAAAACGTCCTTGTCCTGGGACCTGTTGGTCAGCTCTGATTATGATGATTATTTATAGTCCTTTCATCTGCAGTCATTTGCTTGCTCCCATCCAGCGGAATGTTGCAATGGGATTTTCTTCCCAGCAGCTTGCAGGGCTGGTCACTGGGGAGCAGCCCTGGTCAGGCTGCCCTGCCTGCTGCTCTTGCCTCTCAGCTTCTGAAACAAGGTGGGTTATTTGTGAGGATCCAGAGGTCTCCCTCTGTCCTGCTCCTGGCTGTGGCTGTTGAGGTGCTGGGCTTGGCCCAGCAACCTCCTTTTATTGCATTACAGCAGCTGCTGCTTCCCTTCCAGCTGCTGCTTCCTCTCCTTTCACTGGCTGCCTTCCTGGGTCTCATGGGCTCTGCTACCCTTGCTGGAGTTACACAGCACAAAGGATTTCTCAACACTGAATCTACTTGAACTTGTTAAGAAGCTGTTGCAGATCTCCTGTTTACTTGTGTTTTCTGCCCCCATTCTCCCTTTCTTCTTTCCAAAGCTCCTTGCAGGCTTCCTGGGTTTCCCCTCCTTCCCAGCCCTGTTTTCCTGGTGCTGAGATGTCCCTGGGCTGTGCAGTTTGGGAGGGTAACCCCCTTCCTGGGATGAGGTGTTTTAGCTGAGATTTCCCACAGTTCTGGTCCTGGCAGTAGCCTTGACCTGCCTGGGTAGCAATGCTGCTGCCCTCGTACACTCACTGCTTTATACCTGTGTACAGACAAGGTGCTGGTGGTTTCATTTTGGTTAGACTGAGAAATGCAATGCAAGTTCAAATCCTTAAGTGCTCAATACTATTCTGTAGTATTTCTCATCTTGCATGTTTTAAGGACTAGGAAGGGGATGTGAGCCCTTCATCAAAGGGCAGTTACAAGTTTTCCTCAATTGAAGCCATTTTTTACGTCATAAAAACAAATGTTTGTCATTGTTGAGTCCCAGGAGGGTTGTGAAGAAGTTTGGTGTAAAGAGATTTGGAGTTGCTGGGATGGGGCAGCTGCTGCAGAGCCAGTGCCACTGCCAGAGTGAGGACCCACTATCATTGTGCAGTATCTACTTAATGAAATCTCCTTTTTGTCCTATTTGCCATCCCTGTCCCTGCCTTCTGGGGTTGCAGGTGGAGCTGGGAGGGCTGCTGGGCACTGGAATGGCTCTTCCATGCCCTCCATCTGTGCTCTGCAGGCAGGAGTTCACTGATGAAATGACGGGCATTACGTGAGTCACCGCCCTTGTGCTTTCTAAGCAGAGTGACTCTGCACACATCCGTGTGTGCACTGCCCCTTTCTCATACCCTCCCTCCCAGGGCCAGCCCACACTGCAGGGTGAGGAGCAGGGCCAGTCCTGGGGCAGCTAAACCCTCTTTCCTTGTGGAATACAGATTATTTTGGAAGTAATGATGAAGAGATGAGCTTTTCCAAAAGCTTTGTAGCGCTTTTTTTTTTTTTTTTACTGTCAGCAGCTTAAGATGTATTTTCTCTGCCACAAATTTCTTTGTAGCCTTATTTTCCTGTACTTCTGTTCCTTGTAAGATGTAGGAGCTGTGTCAGGAGAAGCCCACAACTTTTCTGGGAAATGCTGGAAAGGCTGTGAATCATGAACTTGGGGCACTCCTTTGCACCCCAGGTTGATTCTCTCAATTCCCTGGCAGACTGCCACCAGTTTTTGAGTACAGAGCACACAGTTTCCTAAAAAAATAGTCCAAGAGGCACTCTTAGAAGATCTTTAATTTGATACCCAGTGATACATTTAGAACTTTCTAGGAAAATGCATTTGTTTGTGGCTCTGAAAGTATATGGGTAGCCCTGGGAAAGAATATCACAAGATTCCCAAAGCCAGATTTGTTGCCTTTCTGTGCTTTGATTTTCTGCAAGTTCAAGCAAAAACATGGCAGTAACATGGTTTTTTGATGGCAAGTTATGTTTACTCATAATTTGTAGCCCCATGGTGTCAACAATTGCTTGGAGCAGCTGTGGTGCAGCTGTGGCACTGGCAGCTCATGAGCACCACAGTCACCAGCAGAGATTGAGAACTTTGGGTTCTTGTAAAATCTCTTGTGTCAGGGAAGGCACTGGGCTAGTTTTCTGGTGCACTTCGAAGCAGTTGGCTCCGGTTTTGTTGTAGTTACTCAGCAAATCAATGGTTAATTAATCAAGGATTTGGATATGCAGTTAACAGTGCTCTGGTCTGACACTGATCTCTGCCTGGACAGTGTCTCTAACTGTTATGTGGAAAAGGTTAAAAATGTTCGTAGGAATCTCAGTTCTTCCTGTTGTGAAATCTTGTACTGGATTATGTCTCCTCGTTGGTTTCTCTATGAATTTATCACCTTTTTCATGTCAGCCATTCAGCCTGTTTTGTAACTTCAGGGCTGTGGTATGTTCTTTTGTGAACTGCGTGTTAGAACATTAACATGCTGCTCTGGTGGGTAGGAGGGACTTCCAGCCTTTCTGTCCTACAAATCCTGATTTTCTTTATTGTTATCACCCAGAAAAAGTCAAAGTTGACTTGAAAGCAGTGGGAGGGAATGAAGTGTTTTGAAAGGATGATCCCATCAATGGGAGTGGTATTGAATGCCAGGGTACAGAGATCGGCTGTGGGAAGAGAGGTGGTTCAGCCAAAGGGATAGAATTTGCAGTTGTTAATCTGCTTCATTAGTGCTCTGTACCAGAAAGTTTGAACTGTGCCTGGCTTAATCGCATGAGGCTTTGAAATTCACAGCAGTGCTGGCAGCCCACTGGCATTTGTCCTTGCTGCAAACAAAACACACAACTGCTCGGACCAGGCATCCCTAGTGCTCAGCACCCCACTGCTTCCTCTGGCCTCCTGCAGAAAACTGTTCTTGGCTTCAGGGAAACCGCCAGAGACCAGTGGGAAGAAACCTCCGGGAAAGGAGTTGGTGTTGCCATTGGACCCACGGAGGACATGAAAGCGCGGAGAGTTTGATTCACATCTCCGCTCTCCGTGTGTGATTAGTGTAACAGGGTAAAATGTTCTCTGTCATGCCCCTCTGAGGAGTGACATGGGTGCTGGCTTGCTCAAAAAATTTGTTGATAAGAGTCTGAAATGTTGTCATGGTTTGACACTGGCCAAAAGCCAGGCACTCACGAAAATGATTCACTTCTTTTCCTCTGCTATAGCTGAGCAGAGGAGGGAAAAAAAGCCCGAAGGGCTCTCTTCCTGAATGAGTTAAGGATTAGGAGAAAAACACTTCTAAGGGCAAAACAGGTTCAAACTTAAACAGTATAAAGAAAATTTATTATTAACAGAATTAAAAGTGGGTAATGAGAACTAAAATAAACCTTTAGAACACCTTTTTCCCCCCTCCAGCCTCTCCTTCCTTCCCAGTGACATTGCAGGGAGAGACAAAACATGGGAGCCTTTAGTCAGTTTGTCACTTCTAAAAATCTTTCTTCAGTTCACTTAGGGAGAGGAATGTCTTTTGCTATGCCGTGGAGTCCTTTCCATGAGAGACAGTTTTCAGTGGACTTCTCCAATGTGGTTCTAATTTTCATGAGTACAGTCCTGCATGGCTGCTGTGAGTCCTTCCCACGGGCAGAAGAGTCTTCCAAACTACATGGCCTGGGTCATTTTAGTTCATGGGGTGTAGTCTATTAAGGATGAGCTGTTCTAGTTTGGAAGCAAGGGTCCTCTATCTGTACCTCTGGAAGCAGGGGCCTTCTCTCTCTGTTCGGGTCTCCCATGAGATTACAGCTTGTTAGCACCCACTCGCTCCAGTGTGAGCGCCTTTTCTCACAGGCTGCAAGTGGCTCTCTGCATCCCCCCATGCACTTCATGAATTCACACAGTAATTCATTACACAGGGAGATTACAATTAATTACACAGGGAGACAGTTTGTTGTATCATTTATAGTCCTCACCACGGCTTGCAGAACAATCTCAGCTCTGACTTTTGGAGCACCTCCTCCCCTTTTTCCTTTCACCGACCTTAGCGTCGCCATGTTATTCTCCTCACGTTTCTTCCCCTTTTCCTTTTCTCTGACTTGGGAGGAAATTGTTGTTCGCAGTTTTGTTTGTTCTCAAGCCCTCTCAGTTGAACTGGCCTTACAGGGTTTTGCAGTGCTGAAAGGTTAATCTCGTCTGGGCTCCTTGCTACATTGCTTGCCGTGCCGCTCGCTGCTGGCCACGGGATGATCGGCGCGGCGCAGGCGGCGCTGGCACCGCTCGGCGCCTGTCTTCGTGTGGGGTGGNTACAGTCCTGCATGGCTGCTGTGAGTCCTTCCCACGGGCAGAAGAGTCTTCCAAACTACATGGCCTGGGTCATTTTAGTTCATGGGGTGTAGTCTATTAAGGATGAGCTGTTCTAGTTTGGAAGCAAGGGTCCTCTATCTGTACCTCTGGAAGCAGGGGCCTTCTCTCTCTGTTCGGGTCTCCCATGAGATTACAGCTTGTTAGCACCCACTCGCTCCAGTGTGAGCGCCTTTTCTCACAGGCTGCAAGTGGCTCTCTGCATCCCCCCATGCACTTCATGAATTCACACAGTAATTCATTACACAGGGAGATTACAATTAATTACACAGGGAGACAGTTTGTTGTATCATTTATAGTCCTCACCACGGCTTGCAGAACAATCTCAGCTCTGACTTTTGGAGCACCTCCTCCCCTTTTTCCTTTCACCGACCTTAGCGTCGCCATGTTATTCTCCTCACGTTTCTTCCCCTTTTCCTTTTCTCTGACTTGGGAGGAAATTGTTGTTCGCAGTTTTGTTTGTTCTCAAGCCCTCTCAGTTGAACTGGCCTTACAGGGTTTTGCAGTGCTGAAAGGTTAATCTCGTCTGGGCTCCTTGCTACATTGCTTGCCGTGCCGCTCGCTGCTGGCCACGGGATGATCGGCGCGGCGCAGGCGGCGCTGGCACCGCTCGGCGCCTGTCTTCGTGTGGGGTGGGAAAAGGAGAAGCCTCTGCCCTTCTGTGCACAGCCTGGCTGGCTAAGAGTGGCCAAGCAGGCAGAGTTCACTGCGAGCTGTGCTGAGATGGCAGCGGCTCCGTGGTCCTGGCCCCAGCCATGTGGCTGCTCCCAGTGCGGGAGGGCCCGGCTCCCACCCAGGGCCTCCCCGCCCATCGGAAAAAGAAGAAAAAAAATCTTGTCGCGTTTCTTTTGCTTCTTAATTCTGTCATCACAGAGGTGTTACCGACTTCTCCGGTTGGGCCAGCAACGTATCCATGGTCAGAGCCTTCAGGGATGGCTCTGCTGAGCATAGTGGAAGTTTCAAGCAGCTTCTCTCTCAGAAGCCACCTCTGTGGCTTCCCCCTACCCACCAGAAAAAACAGTAACACAAATGTGAATGGAGAAATTGAGTGTGTGTTTCTGTAGCAGTCTCTGGTCTTGCTTTGTTTGGGTACCTGTGCTCAAGGGAAGCATATTTTAAAGCATATATTTGAAATCTATCAACTTTTGCTTTTTTCCTGCTGACATCCTAAAGGGACTTTCAGCAGAGGTAACTCTCTAGAAATGGCAATGGATTGCAAAAGGTTTTGGCTGGAAAGAAGGCATGGAGCCTATTAAAGGTGTTGTATGTGTAGCAGTTCCTCATTAAATTATGTGATGTTTGGCTACCCTTGGGAAGGAAATGGCAGTTGCTGAAGGGGTACTACAAGGTGTCTTGTCAGGTGTAAAATAAGAACAGCCTCAAAAANGTTGGGCCAGCAACGTATCCATGGTCAGAGCCTTCAGGGATGGCTCTGCTGAGCATAGTGGAAGTTTCAAGCAGCTTCTCTCTCAGAAGCCACCTCTGTGGCTTCCCCCTACCCACCAGAAAAAACAGTAACACAAATGTGAATGGAGAAATTGAGTGTGTGTTTCTGTAGCAGTCTCTGGTCTTGCTTTGTTTGGGTACCTGTGCTCAAGGGAAGCATATTTTAAAGCATATATTTGAAATCTATCAACTTTTGCTTTTTTCCTGCTGACATCCTAAAGGGACTTTCAGCAGAGGTAACTCTCTAGAAATGGCAATGGATTGCAAAAGGTTTTGGCTGGAAAGAAGGCATGGAGCCTATTAAAGGTGTTGTATGTGTAGCAGTTCCTCATTAAATTATGTGATGTTTGGCTACCCTTGGGAAGGAAATGGCAGTTGCTGAAGGGGTACTACAAGGTGTCTTGTCAGGTGTAAAATAAGAACAGCCTCAAAAACAAGTGAGGAAAAAAAAATCCATGTCAGCTTTCTCCCTGCTTCCTGAGGTAGATGCTGAAAACACTTCCTTATTTTTGCATCTGCTTCCAGAGAAGACAGAGCCTTTAGGACAAGCGATCACGGTTTGAGGAGTGGAGCATCATGTGCTTTTTGTCATAGAGGTAATGGTTCATTAATGAAGTTCTAGTAGCAGAGATTTGCTTTGAAGTGTAAATAACTAGTAGTTAAAAAGAGTGTGTAACTCCTAGGTCTGTGTGCTTTCTTTGCATCCTTTAGAAAAGCATGTTTAAAGATTTCGAAGGGGAAGATTCATATCCTTATTGGAAAAGATTACTGGTCATTCTGAATTAGTAATTTTAAAAGGATTAATAATTGGTAAGGAATTCCTGGAACATCTTCATTTACTGGGCCTAAAGAACACAGGCCACTGTTTATTTTGAAGTATGTTACCAAGGTAAAACAAATCATCATTAAACTTCTTCCTTTCACTACTTAATGGGAACTTAACAGGGCCTTTGTGATAGGACAAGGGGTGGTGTTTTTAAACTAAAGCAGGATTGATTTGGACTAGATACAAGGAAGAAATGAGGGTAGTTAAACAGTGGAACAGGTTACCCAGAGAGGTGGTGGATGCCCTGTCCATGGAAACATTCAAGGCCAGGTCGGATGGGGCTCTGAGCCACCTGCTGTAGTTGCAGATGTCCCTGCTTCTTGCAGGGGGTTGGACTGGGTGGCCATTAAAGATCTCTTGCAACCCAAACCATTCTGTAATTCTCCAGAATGAAGTATAAGCCATAAAGATGAGCTGGTGGAGGCTTGGGTTTTCTGTCAGGAGCTGCTCCAAGACTTGCCATGTAACTCTGTACCGTATTTCCAGACCATTTTTGTCCTGCACATCTGCTCCTTCCCCTCTCTCTTCTTCCACCGTGCATGGCTTTCCTGCTGACAGTCGTGCTTTGTGTTCAGTTCCTGTGACAACAGAGTGCAAGGCAGAAGCATTTTNGGGAGAGACAAAACATGGGAGCCTTTAGTCAGTTTGTCACTTCTAAAAATCTTTCTTCAGTTCACTTAGGGAGAGGAATGTCTTTTGCTATGCCGTGGAGTCCTTTCCATGAGAGACAGTTTTCAGTGGACTTCTCCAATGTGGTTCTAATTTTCATGAGTACAGTCCTGCATGGCTGCTGTGAGTCCTTCCCACGGGCAGAAGAGTCTTCCAAACTACATGGCCTGGGTCATTTTAGTTCATGGGGTGTAGTCTATTAAGGATGAGCTGTTCTAGTTTGGAAGCAAGGGTCCTCTATCTGTACCTCTGGAAGCAGGGGCCTTCTCTCTCTGTTCGGGTCTCCCATGAGATTACAGCTTGTTAGCACCCACTCGCTCCAGTGTGAGCGCCTTTTCTCACAGGCTGCAAGTGGCTCTCTGCATCCCCCCATGCACTTCATGAATTCACACAGTAATTCATTACACAGGGAGATTACAATTAATTACACAGGGAGACAGTTTGTTGTATCATTTATAGTCCTCACCACGGCTTGCAGAACAATCTCAGCTCTGACTTTTGGAGCACCTCCTCCCCTTTTTCCTTTCACCGACCTTAGCGTCGCCATGTTATTCTCCTCACGTTTCTTCCCCTTTTCCTTTTCTCTGACTTGGGAGGAAATTGTTGTTCGCAGTTTTGTTTGTTCTCAAGCCCTCTCAGTTGAACTGGCCTTACAGGGTTTTGCAGTGCTGAAAGGTTAATCTCGTCTGGGCTCCTTGCTACATTGCTTGCCGTGCCGCTCGCTGCTGGCCACGGGATGATCGGCGCGGCGCAGGCGGCGCTGGCACCGCTCGGCGCCTGTCTTCGTGTGGGGTGGGAAAAGGAGAAGCCTCTGCCCTTCTGTGCACAGCCTGGCTGGCTAAGAGTGGCCAAGCAGGCAGAGTTCACTGCGAGCTGTGCTGAGATGGCAGCGGCTCCGTGGTCCTGGCCCCAGCCATGTGGCTGCTCCCAGTGCGGGAGGGCCCGGCTCCCACCCAGGGCCTCCCCGCCCATCGGAAAAAGAAGAAAAAAAATCTTGTCGCGTTTCTTTTGCTTCTTAATTCTGTCATCACAGAGGTGTTACCGACTTCTCCGGTTGGGCCAGCAACGTATCCATGGTCAGAGCCTTCAGGGATGGCTCTGCTGAGCATAGTGGAAGTTTCAAGCAGCTTCTCTCTCAGAAGCCACCTCTGTGGCTTCCCCCTACCCACCAGAAAAAACAGTAACACAAATGTGAATGGAGAAATTGAGTGTGTGTTTCTGTAGCAGTCTCTGGTCTTGCTTTGTTTGGGTACCTGTGCTCAAGGGAAGCATATTTTAAAGCATATATTTGAAATCTATCAACTTTTGCTTTTTTCCTGCTGACATCCTAAAGGGACTTTCAGCAGAGGTAACTCTCTAGAAATGGCAATGGATTGCAAAAGGTTTTGGCTGGAAAGAAGGCATGGAGCCTATTAAAGGTGTTGTATGTGTAGCAGTTCCTCATTAAATTATGTGATGTTTGGCTACCCTTGGGAAGGAAATGGCAGTTGCTGAAGGGGTACTACAAGGTGTCTTGTCAGGTGTAAAATAAGAACAGCCTCAAAAACAAGTGAGGAAAAAAAAATCCATGTCAGCTTTCTCCCTGCTTCCTGAGGTAGATGCTGAAAACACTTCCTTATTTTTGCATCTGCTTCCAGAGAAGACAGAGCCTTTAGGACAAGCGATCACGGTTTGAGGAGTGGAGCATCATGTGCTTTTTGTCATAGAGGTAATGGTTCATTAATGAAGTTCTAGTAGCAGAGATTTGCTTTGAAGTGTAAATAACTAGTAGTTAAAAAGAGTGTGTAACTCCTAGGTCTGTGTGCTTTCTTTGCATCCTTTAGAAAAGCATGTTTAAAGATTTCGAAGGGGAAGATTCATATCCTTATTGGAAAAGATTACTGGTCATTCTGAATTAGTAATTTTAAAAGGATTAATAATTGGTAAGGAATTCCTGGAACATCTTCATTTACTGGGCCTAAAGAACACAGGCCACTGTTTATTTTGAAGTATGTTACCAAGGTAAAACAAATCATCATTAAACTTCTTCCTTTCACTACTTAATGGGAACTTAACAGGGCCTTTGTGATAGGACAAGGGGTGGTGTTTTTAAACTAAAGCAGGATTGATTTGGACTAGATACAAGGAAGAAATGAGGGTAGTTAAACAGTGGAACAGGTTACCCAGAGAGGTGGTGGATGCCCTGTCCATGGAAACATTCAAGGCCAGGTCGGATGGGGCTCTGAGCCACCTGCTGTAGTTGCAGATGTCCCTGCTTCTTGCAGGGGGTTGGACTGGGTGGCCATTAAAGATCTCTTGCAACCCAAACCATTCTGTAATTCTCCAGAATGAAGTATAAGCCATAAAGATGAGCTGGTGGAGGCTTGGGTTTTCTGTCAGGAGCTGCTCCAAGACTTGCCATGTAACTCTGTACCGTATTTCCAGACCATTTTTGTCCTGCACATCTGCTCCTTCCCCTCTCTCTTCTTCCACCGTGCATGGCTTTCCTGCTGACAGTCGTGCTTTGTGTTCAGTTCCTGTGACAACAGAGTGCAAGGCAGAAGCATTTTGTGTGTGTTTGTGCAGTGCCCTTGCAGAATAGCTGTCCTGGTGGTCAGTGGAGTGCTTGAAATCTGGGCAGCAAGGAATGAAGGTGTGGCTTCACAGTCTCTCAAGGTATAGTGGTGTCTCTCAGCCCTGCCCACTTACTGCAGCTGGGGGCAAGGAACCAGCAGCCCTTGGCTGGTTGGATCAGTTTGCCAGCAGTTAATTTGATGGAGAGATAACCTTTTGGTGGCCTTTGGTGATACTGAGGTGTGCCTGGGGCCATGTAAGTGCTTGCCTGTGGGAAAGAGGAACCAGGATGCATAGCCCAGGGACAGGGGACAGACTTACACTAGTCACAGCCAATTTTGAAAACATCCTAAAACTTTTTTAGAAGGACTCTTGTGATGAAAATTGAGGAGGAAATTTCTCCTTGTGATGGTGGTGAGGCCCTGGCAGAGGCTGCCCAGAGGAGCTGTGGCTGCCCCATCTCTGGAAGAGTCCAAGGCCAGGTTGGACAGTACTTGGAGAAGCAGGGTCTAGTGGAAAGTGTCCTTGTCCATGGCAGGGGGTGGAGTGAGCTTTAAGGTCCCTTCTAAGTCAAACAGTTCTGGGATTCTCTGATGCTAAGACAAACTCAAAAGTGTGGACTTTGGGTTAAGAGAAGCTACAGTGAGCTTTCAAAACTCAGACTTCTATGAGAGGAAGGAAACAAGAAATTTGAAATTTCCACTTTTATGTCTTGCATATGGGAGCAGCTAATTAGGTGAAGCAAGAAACAAGAGAAGAAGGTTGGGAGATCAGAGAACGTTTCTGGGAGAGGGCCTTCATAGAAAAGACGTTCATGTCTGTGTTTAAGTTAAAAAACTGAATTCTTGCAGAGTTTTACTTTATGCAAAACCTCTTTATTTGGAGATTGAGCTGTCCTAGCTTGTTTTAGCTGACTTTGCACAAGGAGTAATAATGAGATATGTTATTTTAAATTAATAACCCGCTAAGTGGGCAGAGTGATATTTATGCATTTGCTTGACTAGCCTGGAAGCAGATTCAAGGGCAACAGATTGATCTAGACTAGAAAATTACTTGATAATGGTCCACTTGTTTGTCATTCTAAAGCTTTTAATTTCAGAGAGCTTTTAAAAAAATGTGAAAGTAAATTTTTCCCATAAATGATGCCAAAGATGGAGAAGTGCATTGCAATGCAATTAAAGTTATAGGTTTACTTGTTTTAGAATTAACCCCATAATAACTTGCTTTTCTGTTTGTGAGTTCAAAGTTTTCATGGTAATGGATGAGATGAAGCCTGTGAAGGAGTTTTGCACATCTGATATTCATTGCATATCTAAGAGTTAAACATGAGGAGGGAGGGAGGCTGAAGTGATTTGGGTTAATTACTAAAACAGTTCTTGCTGTTGACAGTATTTCTTTCTTTTCATCTCTTAGGAAGCTTTTTTAACAAAAGTTGGCATATGCATCTCCTAAGAGGAGGTTTTCTTGCAAGTCATCTGCCACCTGTATAGAGCTGCTCTTTAAGCAGAGACAGCCAATGAATGGTGATATATTTTTGCAGTTTATAATTATGAAAATGGTAATACCTTCTGGTTTTGGGGACAAAAAAGAGGTGTTCTTTTATCCTGCAAATGAACTTTATTTATTGGTCCTAGGGAGAGGGTTGAGGTTTTTTATGCAACTTTCACCTACTTGCTTAATCTTCCAGGTGCCTGCAGGAATGGAAAACAAGTTTAGCATACCTGAGGGCTTTTCTTACTGAAATCTCCCTTTAGTTTGTGTCCTGCCCACACAGAGCTAAAGATGAGCAAGAAAACCCCCAGAGCAATGCATTTTTGCATGGGTATGCAACAGTTCCTGCCTGGTTGACTCTTGCTGGAAAGATCCAGCCCATGTGCTGACCTGGAGCTGCCTCTGATGTGCTGGGAAGAGGTAGTGGGATCACCAGTGGGGTGTTCAGGTTGTGGAGGTGCTTGTGTAGAGTGTGCAGCAAGGACATTTCTGGTTTATTCCTGCTCGGAAGCAGAGCATGTGGACAGATGCTCTTCCATCAGATCAGGGAAAGCTCCTTTGCACGGCCAGGCACAGCACTGTAGTGCATCTTTCCCTCTCACTTACATTTGTGGGAAAGGTGTTGAAGAGCCAGCTCCCTCCTCCCCAGATAATGCTTGAAAAAGCTGTCCAGAGTGGGTTTGGTTTCAAAAGCAAAGTGAAGTCACTGGAAGATGTAAGCTGCAGAGTTGTGCTGGAGGTTTTGGAGTGCTGAGCCCTTCCTTCCTGCTGGGAGAGACCAAAAAACCTCTGATCTTTTAATTTTTGATGCTGAATGCATCCTTACCTCTCAAGGCAGTGAGTTTGTGACTGTTCTGGAGCAGGGTGTCTCCAGCCCCAGCACAAGCTGAATCTTGCCAGCAAGGCAAGCAAGGGCTTGTTGGCTAAAGATAGTGTGCACACATGTACACAGGCCAGGGGGGTTAAAGAGCTCTGCAGGCACTCTGATTTACAGTCATCCTAGACATCCTCAGGAAAACTAAAGGCACCAGATGCATCCAGTAAAGAATGAGCCATTTAAGTCAGCTTTATCCTTTGTAGCACCTACTGTCCATAGCAGCCATACCAGATGACACTGCATCACATAAGCATATAGGGCACTGACCCTTGCACTGGACTCAACTCCACTGTGTGCCCCCAGGTGACCAGGCATCAGTTTTTGGCATCTCTCCTGTCTTTGAGACCAGTATATGTTTGTAATTCAGTAATCCCTGCAGATCATTTGGGCTGCCTACAGTCATGGCTTGTGTTCATGTTACTCAGGCTGGCCCTGAAAAAAGTTCTGTTCAACTCTCTCTCTTATTTAGTTATACTTCCTTTAGATGTATTAAATAGTGGTCTTTTGCATGGATGGAAAATGTTAAAAATAGAGCACTCAAGGCGGGGCCATTGTGTTGGTGTTGACAGGTTCACTGGAAGCTGAAGCATGTCTTGCATTTTAAGAAGCACCAGGTTTTGGAAGGAGTTGTGCTTGCTGATGGCCTCTTGACCCCATACTAAGGAGCTGCTTTTCTGAACTAAGAGACTGTCTCTTGGATAAATTGGGGTTTAGTGTGCTACTGTTCACTAGGTTGTGTGATTATTGTAAGTAACTGACTGAGCTTGGGATTTCTGAAGAATTGGGTTTTTTTCCTGTTGATTGCTGTGCAAATATCTATAAGGGAACAAGGCACAAGTGATGATGCAGAGGAAGAAATGACAGTGTAAGGATCTGTACCATGCAGAAAATTCTGCAATTTCTCGGTAGTTGTAACTGCTGTAAAACCCAAATTCTTTGTTTTCAGGACCCCTGACTTTGCCAAGCTTGCCCCAAACCAAAGCCATGCCTTTCAGATGAGAAGCTAAAGGCAGACAGGACCTTTATTTGGATTCTTTAACTCCGAAGCTATGTCTGCAAACATAAACCTGGACCACAAGTATCTCTGGCCATGGTGGTTGCAGAGACAAGATTCCAGATGTAAATAGTGCATGAAATGATGGAGATCAATTTCCTGATTATCCCATTTCAAGCTGTTTTCTTTACAGCAGCTGTCAGCTGTTTGTATCTGCATTTTGTCATGGTGGAAATCTTAACAGTGACCACACAGCTTTTATTGCACTGTCTGATGGTGTGAGCAGATACACAAGTTTATGTCAGGCCTGCATAGGCACTTTCAGGCATGGTCCTGTGTCCATCTGTCTGTCTCTTGTGCAGCTGTGAAAGTCCACCTGTAAGCTGTGTGGAATTGCAGTTCTGCAGGAAACTGGGACATGGAACAGGCACAAGGGAAAGGTAACAAGCTGTAGGGTTGTGTTTTTTTGTTTTTCTTTTTGCTAGCCTCTCTAAAATGGTGGGAGTAAGGGGAGGTGTTCTGAAGTTCAGGTTTTGGCAACACGGTGATTGCTCCCCTTCTGCTTTCCATTGCACTGCACAGATGTCTTTTTTGCCTCCTCATGTGATGAGGATTCCCCTGAATTAGTAGGATCATCTAATATTCCAACACCCAGCTCAGCAGGGAAGTGTGTATTTTGATGAGGAGCAATTAATGGTGCTTCCTCACCCAGACTCAGAACAATCCCAAAATCAGATAATGTCATCAGGAGGATGCTCCTTTCCATGCAGCTTTGCAATTTGTGCCTCAGCTGGTCTTAGTAATATAGAGAGTTCTTAAAAATTGCATATGAAAAAACTTGATAAAAAGAACTGAGTTACTTCCTGTCGTTTACTGCTTGTGCCTTTGTGCCAAAAGTGCTAAAATTTATTGCTTTGTTGGCCGTGGTTGGTGTGTGGCAGTGCTGAGGCTGGACCTGGTGGGAAGCACTGCTCCCTGATTTCACATGGAGCACAGCTAAATGTTTTCAGAGTGAGTGCATATATGTATGTACTTTCCATCCTCAGAAGTTAATTGTAAAATGATTTTAATATATCTGGAGATTTGTAGTTGAAGAGCACTCAACTTCCTTTAAAAAAATAGTGGGGACTATTTTTTTTTAAAGAGAAAATGCTGTTATGCGGAGGCGTTTTTTGGAGTTCAAATGAATAGCATGCTTCAGTAAGCCTTTTTTTAAAGCTTCTATTTATTCTTGTGGTTGTAAGTTATGAAATAGTCACTGCCATAGGTCACAATATTTCTGTGCTAAATTTGGGAATATAACTGGCAGCTTGCTTTTTCCCTGGGAACTTTGTTGTCAGGTTGGTACAGCAAGCTTTAGCTCCTTAGCTGTTGGTGGGAAAGAGGTTCTTCATTCCATTCCTTTTTAATAGTTTTCTTTTTTGCTTCCAGTGCATTTCTATTCACTACCTTTTCCATAGTTGTGGAAGACACTGAGACTCAAAGCTGTTGCAGCCACTTGGTTTTAGTTTTTGTCTTGCTTCTCGTGTCCAAGACTTCCTTTCTTCTTTGTGGTTTCTCGTTGTGTTTTACCAACCCCTGTATTTCAGAGCTGTTTCCTGCTTGTGGCTTTGTACCAGCTTGGGAATCTCCACATAATTGTTCTTTGTGTGATAGAAGCAAAACTGTGCAGGAGGTGAAAGTGTAGAAAGCAATGAAAAGCTGTGAAAGAGATCCAGTTTTCTGTTTCTTCTCAGCTTTTTGCAAATGATTATTTTGCATTTAAAAACCAACAAATAACACTATTTTTCCCCCTATGGTATTATAGCTGGCCAAATTTTTATTAAAAGAAATAAAACTGAGAAAGGCAGACCCAGAAATCAGTGGTCTTCACCTGTCTATGAGTGCCTAGACTTCAACAGCCATGGCAAATGATGTGGTTTCTCTTGCAGAAGTGCAGTAAAAAGCCAAGCTGCTCTTCATTCCTTCCTCTTTTGTTTACTGGTGGTTTTCCCAAAATTAAATGCTGCTGACAAAAGGGATTGCTCAGGGTGTGAAATACGTGTTCCACTGGGTCTGTAGATTGTCTGCTCTTCAGGCAGAGGCAGTGCAGGACACTCAGTGACCAGTGGTTGGAGGTGATATGTGGTCCAAGCACAAGTGGCTGGGATTCTCAAGCATGAGATCTTTCCAAGGGTACTGCTCTGGTGAAAAGAGGAGAAATGGCACTGGACCAGCCTGAAACCTCAAGGCCAGGTCCATGCTGTGAGTAGATGGTGAGTGGAAAACCACCACTTCTGGCTTTGGTGCCCAAAGTGCATGGTGTTGGAAATGCAGGTGTGCTGCAAAAAGTCTTTTATATACTTCACTTATTCCTGGGCTTTCCCAAGGTGTCATTGTTTGGCTGCTGCCAGCACTGGGTGAGACACCTGAACAAAAAAGCACTCAACCCCCAGACTAGGTTCACTTTATCCATAGTGACATAAGTGCTGTCCCTGTTAGCTGGGATCCCCTCCCCAGGTTCATCACGGCCCTCAGAGGGTTGTAGGGTATGTTCCAAGGGTCTGTTCTCCAGCCCAGCTACCCTGTGATACTCCAGCACACTGCTGGAAGTTAATAGGCTTTTCCTGAGGATTTCTTAAGCACTTAGGCATTAAAATTCTCTCCAAAAGCACAGGGAAACAATTAGGGGTAAAACCTAGAAAAGGAACCTGGCTGATCCTATTGTTTCTGCAATCTGCAGCTTTCCTGTTTACTCAGCTGGGCTTTCAAATTTTTGTCCTGCTCCTTAGAAGTAAAGTGCAACCCAAACCAGTATTTAATTCCTTCTGTTTTCCTTTGTATTCTAGGGACAGCCCCTTGAAAGGAGGCTTTGTAGAGGTAGAAATTGCCAGGTGCTGATTGTTACTGTGCTTTCCTGCTGGAGACTTGCTGCCTTTAAGGTGAATTAAAATGTTTTAAAAATTTAATTGTATAATTATTAAGTCTTCTATATGTGTGTTTTGGGAGTTGACATACAGCTTCATTGCCTGACCCTGCTCTAAAAAGTTCAATGGACAATGGAGAAGTAGAAGATTAAATGGACAGACTGAATGTCCTTTAGGGCTGTCTAATAACTGACCATCAAAATGGCCTTTGCCCCTCTGATCCACTTGGTCTCTGTGGGTGAGGAGAAGGTTGTGATTTTTTGGGATCTGTGAGTGGCAGGCAGCTGTGAAGTTGAGGGTTTTGTCAGCAAGCTGAGATAGCTGGGGGCTCTCAGCTAGGTGCTTCCTTCCTAACCTCTTCAGCAGGGCACTCTCAGCTAAATGAAGTTTTGCCAAAATAAGCATTCCTACTAAATAGCAGTGTATCAGCAGGATTGACTCTGACTTTAAAGCCTTAGGAAGAGAAGTTGTGCTGCACACTGTATCAGGATAACATTTTTATGTACTTATTTTTTCAAGCACAAGCCTGGATTCCAGAGACAGGGTTTCAGGTTCTTGATCTGAAGTGAACCAGTAGGGAAAATACCACTTATTTTTCTGGAGTGAGAAATGTTTTGTACCTCTGCCCAAACTACTCATGGAGTGATGCCCCCTGGAAAGGAGCAAGGTGTTGACCTACAACTGTGATAACTCGTTACAATTTTGTTCCTGTAAAATATCAGGGACATTCTGTTTCTGTCCCAGAAAAAGAACAGAAACAAACTTCAGAACCTTGGTGGTTGCTAGGAAACAGAAGTGTCTTCCTCTTGGCTCTATTAATAAAGCCTTTAAATATAGTCAATGCTGAATTCCCTTGCCATTGCTGATGGGGTACAGTGTCATGTGTGGCTGGTAGGTATAGGTGTGTATCTTCTCTTGTCACCAAACACTGGTTGTGGATTCACTGAACTACTTCAGGCAGAATTAGGGTCCTGTGTGCTGCCTGTCCTGTGGTACAGGGGAGGGTGGGTTTCTGCTCCTGTTCTGTGCAGGTGGAGGAAAATAATTTTTATCTTTTAATACTTCAAACATTTTTGTAAATACACTTATTTTAAAAAATACAACTCTCCTGCACATAACACTTCTGGTTATTTTTTCTTCTCTCTGGCTTTCATGTTTTCCTTAAAAAGAGATTCTGATTTCTTAATGACTTACCTATGGAAAACTTGATGCAGTTTGCAGGAAGGACTGTGTACCACAGACACTGCCCTGTGTGTTTTCTGCAAGACTCAAGGTAGCTGGCACTGCCTTTGCATCTGCTCTGTGCAGACTTCCTGCAGGGGCAGGTTTGGGTTGGTAGAGCAGAGGGTGAGCTGAGGGTCATGGAGCCAGCACAGAGGATGCAGCATCTGTTTCCATCTGCAGTGCTCAGCAGCAGTCCTGTTCATTTTGGATAATCTGTGTAAAAATCAGACCTGAGCAACCAATTCTTTTGAAGGACAACAGCCTGGATGAGGAAACCTGTCTGTGTGCTGCTAAGGCGTTTTGGAGCCCTGTGTGTACCCAAATGTTTGTCCTCTGCATGGAGGGCTGTGGCAGTGAAGCACATGGGCCTGCAGCTGTAATGTGTTCTGGCTGTGTTCCTTGGGCTAGATCCCCTCCCAGGGGTGGGTGTCCATGTGGAGTTAGGTGTAGCTTTTGGGCAGTGAACCCTGAGACCCCTTCAGCTTTGGAGTGGCTGCTCTCCAAAGTCTCCTGGCTGCTTTAACTTGGGTGCCACTGATTCTCACTGGAGATCAGTCATGTATACTCTCAGTGTCTCTGTCTGCAGCCTGGGCCTTAATCCCTTTCTGCTTCTGCTCATAGAAGAGGAGGGTTTAGAAGGGACCACAGACCCTTCTGGACTTCTAATCCAGACTTGTGCTTGGAGCAGGATCAATGTTGAATTCAGGCCAGGTTACCCAGGGATTTTATCCAGTCTCACTCTGGAAACTTTCAAGTCCTCTTCCTAATATTTGTTCATGCAGTGAAAAAGTAACTCACTGTATTGGTGTTGATGTCAATGGCATCTCCCGGTGTAGTTGTGCCTCTTCAGATTTGTACAGTTTCTTGGTCGTGACAATCATGATTCTCTGGTTGGCAATCACAAAGCAGACTGCTGAGCCCCTGCTTGTTAAGCATCAATTATAAGATAACTTTTCAGATCAGGTTGGATGGTGCTTACATCTGTTTAACATGGAGATACTGCCTTAAAAAAAAACACTTAAGTGACTGGAAAGAAGAAAAAAGAGAAGTTGAATTGGTGACCTCTGTGCTGGGTCACTTATTTCTGTAGCTGACTGCTTGGGAATGTCTCATTCAGTGGTTGCATAAAGCATGTGCTGGGTAGGGTTGAGGGATGGCTTGTTGCCCTTGCTGGTCCCCTTGATGGGATGTGCTTGCTTTGAAGGTCTCTGGACTTGATGCTTTTCTACCTGAAGACTTTCTTGTCAATGTATGTTTTCTGCAGAGTTTCATGTGTTCTTTCAAGGAGTAACCACCAAATTGATGAGTTTACAAAGCCACATGAAGAAATGAGAAGTGTTCTTCTCTTCAGGTGTTCCCCTAACCTGAACCTCAGTTGCAGTAGCTAGCAGTAAATGAAATGTGTGAATTGTCCTGTTCTCCCCAGAGGGTTATTAAACATCTGAAAGATCTGAAAGACAGCAGAAGTGTTTGTGCCTTGAAGCAGGGGACTGCTTCTGACATGGCAGAGGCTAACATGCAAGGTGAGTGTTGCACAACTGAGTGTTAGGAAAGCTGGATGGAGTTCACCCTTCTCATAGGTGTGATGGAGCAGCTGTTGCATGCTGTTACTGGAGCTTTGAAAAGCCCTGAGCTGTTCCAAGGTGCCTAAAAAGCCTTAATTCTGAGTCTTTCTTTAGAGCTTTGAAGTTTTAAAATGTTTGAAAGTAAAAAGATGGGGGCACAAAAAACCTGGAATGAGATTTCCCCTCCATCTCCCAGGGTTGATTTCTACTACTGTTAGTAGCAGGCTGATCTCTGAATTTGAGTTTTTCTATTGTTTTGGAAAGCAGAAACTGAAGTGGGAGTAACATCTCAAGAAAAGTAGGAGGTGTGTATGGAGTGTTGGCTGAACAAGCCATTACTCTGTGTGAGTGTGTATGAGTGTGAATAGGTGAGGGTGATGCAGAAGGCACCTCTCCACTCCACATCTCTGGAGCCGGGTTCAAAGAGCTCACCCAAGCTGGAATGGAGGGCTGTGAGCAGCCCAGAGGAACAGAGGAGCTCATTTCTGAATTTACAATGTTTCCTACTCTGCCCTCACCCCCTGTGGACATTCAAAATTACTGACCTTATTAATTCCAGAGACTTTCGTAAACAGGATGTGTAAATGCATATAAACATCTGCTTGAACCTCAGGTGGTAAATTCTGCCAGATACCAATGTTACCATGGGGCAGTCACTGTCCTGATGAGTTTAACAGGGTTTGGGTGCAGTTATCCATCCTGGGACAGCAGTAATATCACCCCAAAATTGTTGTTCCAGTGATAAGGATTTATAAAATGAAAGAAAAAAAAAGCCCAGTTCCTTCCTAATCCTTATCTGCAGCCAGGAGGGTTATTTTGGTGATCAGCAGGTTTTCTAGGAGAGAGAGAGAGAGAAGAGGCTCATGGCCAAGTTGTGCTGGGAGTGATGTATAGGGCAGATCAGTGCAGTGATGCTTCTAAACTTTCCCCTTTTCAGTGAAATTAAAAACCCAAGAAGTTGTCTAAGGTGTGTTCTGGGATTAAAAAAATTGTAAGATCACTTGCTAGAGCATGGGGGCAGGCTTGGAAAGCTTTTACACTCCAGATTTTGCTTGTGGTGAGGAGGGAAAAACTGGTGCAGTCGCTTTTTCATTAGAGGTTAGAAATAGGTTTCTCAAGAACCTCTGTTAGCATCTGTGGTTTTTAATCTCTTTAGAAAGCAGAGAGGTAATATTTTCAGATAATACAGCTACTGAAGTTACTGCTAATGGAGCTGGTTACGTGGTTTCTGAGGAACACAAAAGGCTGGAGTAAGATCAGATTGTTCAGTAGCACCTCAGCAGATAAAAATACCCAAAATGGACGTGCTTTGTATGGCATGTGTCCATTTGTATGGAAGGGAAACGTTGAAATTATTCACTTCTGTTGATGAGATCTGAATTAACTCTTGGAGAAACACTCAGCCATGCATTATTTGGTGTAGCTCCAAGGGCAAGTGGGATTAATGGTATCTCATCTCTAATTTTAGTAATTTCCAAGTGAGAATGGGAATGTCCAATGGCTCCTAACACCAGTACCACCATGACTGCTCCACAAGCTTTGTGTGGAATCTGCAACTCTCAGGAGGTCTCAGTTGGATTTAGTGATTGAGTTTAAGAAGGTTTTTGGGGAAGTGAGGGGATTGACAGCATGGATTAAACTTAAAGAAGTTGAAGAAAGGGGGGAAAAATTAGAGAGATGGGAAGACCTGAGATGGAAAAGTTGGTATAGGAAGTGGCATCTTGGATGTTTTTGGGAATATCACAGTGAGGCTGGATATCACTGGAGTCTCATTTCTGAGGTTATGGGGCTCTGGTAGCATTTGGCAGAGTGTCTGGTGCAGAATACCTTATTCCCCATGGACCACTGCTGTAGATCATTTAAACTCTGCTGACTTTATGTGGAATATTAGTTAAAGCTCTTTGGACTGATTTTTTTTTTTTAGGGATTGTATGTGCCTATACAGTCTCACAACTCTTTCTTACCTTTTCCTGAAATTGGGATGGAGTGGATGGAAACTCACTGGAAGGAGCAAAACATCTTAAAACACTGAAATGCTCCAGCTGTTAAGCCAGCAGCATGACACTGATTTGCTGAATAATGCCCTAATGTTAAACATAAAGTGCTTGAACGGATACAAAGTCTTCTGTTGATGTTTTTTGGGAGTAAAAAAGTGACCACCACTACCCCCTACAAATACTTCTCCTCAAAGGAGATGGCCATGACGTCCAGCCCAGAAATTTCTTTTGGCTGTCCTGCCACTCCTCGTGGGGAATGTGTGAGCCTGGAGCACACTCTTAACTACAGCACAGGCTGTTTCCCTGTCCCTGATCCATAGCCAGAATTGGCTTCAGCTCCCTGCATGTTTGCTGAGCGCCTGCAAGCTGAAGCAAGAGGGAAAGGGAAGAAGCAAGTGCTTCTCATGTGCAGAAGAGGGATGGGGCATGTCCTTTAATCCCCAAATTTGAAGCGCAAGGGATTTATCTGTTGCTCTTGGAACTTGGCAGTTGCCCTGTGAAATGTGGTCCTGCTCTCAGGATGGGTTCTGGACCCTTGGCTGGGAAGCTTTGGGTCTTGTGCTCGGTGGTGTGGGGTGAGCTGTGGATTTGGAGCTGACAGCTGGGAGCAGAGATGCTGGATTTACTCTGTGTGCTGTTCTGCAGCCTGTGGCCCGGTGGGGCTGCTGGGAGGAGGAGGAGGAGAGACTTCCCACTGCAGCTGCAAGTTTAAAGGGTAAACAGGAGGAAAACCAAAAATGTTAGTACAGTTTGTGCTGGATTGGGCTGTCCAGACTGTGAGTGATCAAAAGGGAGCAGATGTCGTGTGTCTGAGAGGATTTGGCAGCCCTGGTCATGGAGCACAGCCCTTCTTGGGCTTGCACGCTCAGCTGCATGCAGGACATTTAAGCTTGTGCCTTAGAACCACACTGCAAACCTGAATTGTATTCATTTCTTCTTAATTTTTTAATACTTTTCCTTTGGGAGAATGGTGGCTGTCTTGAGGAGTGGTGGTGATTTGTCTGAGCAGACTGAAGGTTAAACCAGCTCTTTGTCTGCAAGTTCTTTATAAAGCTTTTGCTGTTTTATCATTTCCTCTTACATAGGTTTGAAGGGACTTTTTTTTCCCCTCCTGAATGATGTTTTGTTTGAGTACACTTTTAAGCTCTGTGGCTAGTGGTGGGTATTAGGCTTGAGAGATACTCCAAAGAGCTGTTGGAGCACTTCATTGTTAGACCCAGAAGTGGGAGCTGGGTGAATGAGTTGCTTATAAAAGGACTTAATAGCAGTGTGGGAAAAGGGGGAGCTGTGAGTTTTTCCTCTGTGCTGGCACTCAGCATCCACCAAGGCCTGGAGAACAAGCTCAGAGATCTCACAACCAGGACTTACTGATATTTTATTCTTTTTAGTTTAATGCTTATTTAAACATGATGTGGAGACTATCCTATGCAAATAGACTTGGCACAGCTCCATGTTTGTTTGCTATAGAGATAGAAATATTTGGGAAAATTTTGCTTAGCAAATCCAGTTTTTTCAGTTGTAAAAATGTCTGTGTCAGAGGGACCTTGGAAGCTTGGCACGTTTTGGAGGGAAGTAGTTGAATCTTGAGAAGAGCTGATTACAAAAACCCAAATATTTTCTGAATTGCACTGTAATATATGACTGCAGCTAGACAGTACAATGATTTTTCTCTGCATCTTCATGCTCACAGATTTACCTGTTGAAATTCATCTTATTTCCAGAGCTTATTGGAATGTCCATGAAAAGGCTGGGAACAGCCTGGCTGTGTTTTCTCAGGAGCTGTGGGAGACTCAGCTGGGGGAACAGATTACTCTTCAACCAGCAAGCTTGGAGGAGGATATGCTCATGTTGGGCAATGTGGTTTAAATCTGCAAGCTTTTACTATCTAGTCACTTGGTTAATGAAGCAGTGAATAATTTGTGTACTTAATGTTCCTGGAAGCTTGAAATGTCCTTAAAAAACCAATCTGTTCAACTGCCTTGTCTTTCTGCAACAGAAATTAGCATAAGAAGTAACCAGATCTGGTTAGGTGACCAGCTCAGTAACACCTGAGGAAAGCAGTGTGTGATCAGCATAGTGACTTCTTTAGCAGTGACCTTGACGTGGATGAAAAATACTGTGTACCAATTTTTAGTTGCACTCTCTCTGGCTTTCATATTTTGTGGGGTTTTTTTATGATTTTTTTTTTCTCCTGCTCATATTTACTTACCTTCAGTTCTTAGGGGTCTAGATAAAAGATGGCTAAGAAGAGGAAGGAAATTCCACTCGTGGAGCCAAAGTGAGAAGTAGGAGGCTAAGCATGAATGCATCCTAAAACTCTCTGAAGGTTTCTTCCCACATGCTATCCAGAGTAAGCTCTGCTTAGTCTCGCAGTATTTTACCAGAGAGATACTGCACTGTGAAGTAAAGGGAAAGCTGTTCCCTTATCCTCAGCTATTCCAGGAAAATGCTCCCTGCTAAATTGTCAACACTGTCAACTTCTTGTCCTTCATCTCCACTATCATCACTGTCCCTCAGAAAGCAGTGAGATCTGGATTTCTTTATACACCTTTTAAAAGAAGTGTAAATTGCTGGGTTTTAATGCATTAAAAATTGACTTTTTACTGCTATCTAATCTATGATTGGCAAAAAGTGATTGAGATAAAAGTTCAAATAAGTTCTTCTAAAAGTATCCCAGTGTGATCTGGAAGTGGTTAGATCATTGCTGATATTGATATAAGGCTTTCTTCTTGTAATCTGTGTGAAATCTAGTATATCTAATCATTGGCCCACAGCTTTTTTTCTCTTTTTTTTTAAATAGCAGTGCTTTTCTTTGCATTGGCTTGTATAGGGAGACCTGAAATTAAGCTAGACTGTACTTGAGTCTTTTTTTGTGTGTTAAGGAAATTCAGCAAGTATCAGGTGGTGCTATGTGCTGGTAGTGGAAATGTTGAATGAGCTTAAAAATTACTTTTTCCCTGACTTGTAAAAGAAAATAGAATATTTATTTTGTGAAAAGGCTTTTTGAGGTAAAATACTACTTTTTTTGGTAGTAATACAAATAATCTACAGCAAATACAGGGTCATCACATCTAGGTGGAAGGAAATCTGAGCACGCAACTTGTCCATGCATTTGGAGTACTTGAAGCATTCTTTTTTGGAAACTGGTAATGAATCCATTCACTAAAACTGCTCTCTAAGTCTTTGGAGGAGTGAGACATCCAAGAGGGTTATCACTGTCCATTTATTCATCCAGGGGGAGGCTGTTCTATCTGATATTGCTTCCTAACTTTGTGTGTTAAAGCTTTTTTAAGCAGTGCCTCTGGGAGGCTTACAGAGTTATTTGCAGTGACTGAGGCAGGCATGGCTGTTATAGCTGGCTCTCTGCAAACAGGAGGCACTTGTGTTCCTCTTGCTGGAATGCACTGCACTATGGAAGTAACTCACCTAAGAATTTGGTCTGTGCCCTGTCATGTCTTACATAGTTTCTGAACCCTTTGCTCTTCTGCTTGAATGGGTAGAAGGAAGAAGCTCTGCACAGTAATGACAGCTCTTTTTAGTGTTAGGGGAAAAGTCAGCCAAAGAAAGAACTGGAATTCAAATGTGCATCTCCATATCTCACATCTCTCACCCTTTTGACTTCTGCAGTCAGATGTGACTCTGAAGATACTTTTGTTGTGGAGTTGAACTCAACCAAGAAGCTGGCACATAGGAAGCCCTTTGTTATTAATTCCTCTGCTCCCAGGGCTCCTTCTCACCCACCCCTCCTGTTATATCAAACCCAGGAACTGAATGTTATTTTGGATGAGTGGCTGCAAATGTCTTACTTTACTTGCTTGGATCTTGGCAGTTATTAGTATTTCTTCTGCTTGTTTTGTGTCCATTTGCTGCTTTGCATTTAAGATGGAGTTCTTCATAAGCTTTTAATCTCTCACAAATCTTCTTTTCAAACTGAAAAACACTGTAGAGCAAGGCTTTTAATTTTTAATTTAGTGTGAAGTTCTGTAAGGAGAAGTTTGAGGGCAGAAGGCAGTGTCAGTGGTGCATATGTTTGTGATAAACCAAGATCCTTCCACCATTGATCCACTGCATTTGCAACCTTGCCTTAACAAGGACAGACCCTGGGTCTGACTCATTTTCTCCTTTCAGAGGCTCTTGCAACTGATGAATCTCCTGTTTTGGCTCTAAATTTTGTGTCATTGAAGTAGAGACCCAACACAAAATGCGTTGTGCCTAAAGAAGACAGCTGTCTACTGTGGCTGATGTATGCTACTGCTGAGGGGGGAAAATCAGGTTTCAGGGTTTTTTGCCTATGAGTTCAAATTTTGCCATATTAATTGCTTTAAGGATAAGGACTGGTATTCATTTGATATAAGAAGTTTACTGGGAAGTGGTAAACTTTAAAAAATAATTATCTGATCAGACCATCAAAGAAGCAAACCTCTAGAATTTGTACTATTTGGTATCTTTTGGATTTTGGTCCATTTCTATTGCACTGTTGGACAAATCTTTTTTTGAAGTGATACTGTGAAGATTAACATTTGGGGTTGTGTGGTAGTAGCTTTCTGTGACTCCTGAGTGAAGTACCTGTCTAGGCAGCTGTAGAGGGACAGAAACATGGAATACTGTGGAGCCTTGGAAATCTGAGCTATTGGAGAAGCCAAACCCCTCGTTGCTGAGCCTCAGCAGTAGATTGAAGAGTGTGATGCTCTTCAGCTTTTTTGGGGTGTCTGTAGATTGAAGGACTGCAGGTAGGTTGTTTTGGGTTTGACTTATCACTAAATTTAAGAATTTAGGGAAAACAAAGCCGTGAGAGCACTGTATTATTTGAGACTTCACAAAGGCAGAGGCCTTTGTGGGCTTAAGTGTCTTTTTCTTTCCCTTCCCAAAAAAATACTATACAAAGTGTCAGCATGCAAACTAAGGTCCCTAAAAGGAGAGGGAAAAAATTCTCTTGACCCCTCTTCTGTGGGCTTCTACTGATGGGCAACAAATTACTTGCAGTTTTAATGCATAGTATTGTACATTTCTGAGAGTTGTTGTCTAACTTAAAAAAACTCAACTTTTTCATTAACTAGAGGTTCAGCATTTTTAAAATGAATGTCACTGCCTTAGCAGTACTAATTAGAAAATGAATTTTTAAGTTTCTTTCCTGAGAAAAATACCTTCTCTCTGGTAGAGTTCCTTTAGGCTTCACGGTGGTGTAGTGTGTCTGAAGAAAATCTTACCACTTGGCATTCAATGCAGATGGCCAAACTCATTTTGTGTGCAATGACCCTCTTTTGGGCAATGCTGTTGCCTAAGGAAATCCCAAGATGTTCTGCTTGAAAAATATGCAGGACTGGGGAGGGTGTGGTGTGGTCTAACAAACTGTGGCATGTGCCTCTCAGCACAGGGCTTGGAGATAGGAGGTTTGTTCCCTGTGTGCATGATGGTCCTTCGCGTTTGTTGGGAGGCTCTCAGCTATCTGGGAATGGAAATTTTCTCTGCATAGCTCTCACCAGGGTGCTCAGCCTGTTCTTTGCAGCACAGCTGCCTCACTGCTCTGCTGCTAACAAGGTGAGTTAATTGCACATCTGGAATTCCTAGGGTTCCACTGCATTCCTGGGAACTTCAGCTTCATGCCATACTGTACGGCCCAACTTTCAATCCCACCACATAAGCTCAGCAAATTAGAAATTCCTGTGGAAGGTCTTTTAAATGCATTAATGATTAATTTTCTTGTGTCTGCTGGGGCTGATGTAGGAAAGCACTTTTTCCAAGAAACTCATTTGACTGTCTCAGCAGTATCCCAGATGGTGTTTGGTCCCACTTCAGCAACTCTGTTGGTACCTTCTCAATCCTTCCTTTACAAAGCAGCAAAGTAATATCTCAGTCCAGAAACCTCCCTCATACAAAACAGTAAGGAAAGACTGTTCATCTACCCATTCTTTTTCTTTTTCACAGTTTTCTCTATTCCTGGATGGGCAGCCTTTGGCCTGTAGAAGGAATTTTGATCTATAGGTAGCTTTGCAAATCGAGGTCTGGTGTGGATACATTGGGGTATTTTGGAGCCTGATGTGAAACAGATCTGGCTCTGTTCTAATCTGCCAGTTAAATCAAGAGCTGCAGATTTTGCAAGGAGCCTTGATAAATCTTAGCATTACCTTTGAAGGGTCAGCAGGAAGCATCCAATTTTATTTTCTTTGTTCATGGTATTCCAAAATAATCTTACAGAATTGCTTCTGTCCCTTCATGCTAAGCCATGCTACCTTCTTGAGTACGTGTGTTTTCTGGCTAAACTCTTTTCTCAGAAATAGTCACTGCCTTTAGTAGTACTTTGTCCTTCATGTGTCTCCAGATGGGATGTGTGGGTGAACATGAACTCACACACTTGCATGTTTAACACACCTTTGGGACTTCCACAAGCGTTGGCAGTGTGTACAGATTATTCTCCAGAGGCAAAGTTGAAGGCATGTGGTGGCTGTTACATGTGAGTCAGGAACTGGAGTGCAGTTCCTCCTCTGCTTCAGTAAAAATTTGGAAGAGCTTTGCTTCTGACTTTCCAAAACATACTTGAAACATAACTCAGTGGCAAGCTTTGTTTTGGAAATGACCTCGCTCCTGCAGTGGTTTTGTCAAGTCTGTTTATCCCAATTTCTTCCCCAGCTTAGTAGGCTGAGAAAGTAAATCCATAGTGTGTGTGTGGGTGGTTGCAAATGGGCTCTATGGATATTGCTGCAATTTGTGTTTCATAAATAATAGTAGCTTGTGCACAGGCCTGTAATTGACTGAAAATGCATTAAAAGTTAGCATGAAGGCAGGTCAACTGCTGCTTAAAATCCTTTGTTGGAGTCTCTTGGGAGAAGGGGAACATGGAGAGGCAGGAGATACACAAACTGTGCAGCATTAACAGCATGGTTCAAATGTGCACCAAGTTAGTTTTCTTAAATGTTTCCTGAAGAGGGCAAAACTTAAATACTTGAGAAAAGAAAGCTGTTGAGTCCACATCAGGCCAGATGATGAATGCTCACAGCAATAGTATTATTCCCAAATAAAAGTGCTGTTAATTATGGCCTGTGTCTGAAAAAAAAATCTGGGGCTGGTAAGTGGGAGTTGGAAAGGCTGAAGGGAGAGTAAAACATCAAAATTCCAGAGAATGCAATGTTCTGTGGAAGGAACGTTTCTGGCCTCTCCGTGGCTGTACAGCCAGCAGTGTGTGAGTCAGTCTGGAGGGTCACGTTACTCCCAGAGCTGTTGAACTTGCTGCTGCTTAGAGCACTCGCTGTATACAGATATATCACATAATTTGTTCTTAATTAAGCTCAACAATATGAGCTGTGTGTTTTTGATATGTAATTCAGATAGGAGCGAAGCCAGGTGTTAGAGCTGTTGCAGGCTCTGAGCATTATGTGGATCAGGGATAAGTGGGCAAAGTGCTGCCTTTTGACAGGGGAAAAGGCTTCAAAATGTTATTTAGTAGAAATTAGTGGCTGATTATCTTAAGTGGTGGAGCCACTGAAGTGGGT
The DNA here is from genome assembly GCA_013398075.1 of Notiomystis cincta. Lineage (NCBI taxonomy): Eukaryota > Metazoa > Chordata > Aves > Passeriformes > Notiomystidae > Notiomystis > Notiomystis cincta. Next base: position 67,569 of record VZRX01023837.1, read on the forward strand.
GGAGTGGCAGTGCTCCTGGTGTGCACACCTTCAGGAGTGCTGGGCCCGGAGCAGGGGGCCTTCTCACCCACACATATGGGCACCATCCAGAAAATTCTCATATTGCCTTTGGTCAGGACATCTTTGGCTCTGGTCATCTGGGGTTGTTGAACTTTTGAAAGTGAAGCATGACACGTGCTTTGACTTTAGGTGTGCTGGTTGAAAGAGCAGGGGGAGGACATTGAGCTGCTGGAGGCTGAGGCTCCTGGGAGGGCATGCAGAAGGAAAACGGGCCTCAGGAAAATCTGCTGACATTCCTGCACTAACAACATTCACAAAGTACTTTTTACTTGATTTCCTCCCCCCCCCCCAGAAGTCAGTAAAATCTAGTTGTTCCTTAAAGAAATAGTTTCACAATTCTCACCAGATTATCTGATAAATTTCTTGCAAGGTACTGCACTACAGTCCAGTAAGCTTATTTTCTTTTTACAAGAAATCATGGTTTTGCCAGTTGGCCAGATACCATATTTAAAGAAGCTGTGACCTCAGTTTTCTTTAGCTATTTAAAATGTTGGCGTTTGAAAGCAGTTTTTAGTCTCTTTCTTCTCATCGTTCTTCCATCCCCACTCTGAAAAGGTACAGTTGGAGCTCAGTATCAGGAGTACTCCCTCCAACACCTTCTAATGTCAAATTAAAGTTTCTGAGGGGAAATTATCGAAATGGGATTTGCTCTTAAAGTTGAAGACTATGAGAATGACTTGAAAGTGGCTAAGACTTGCTGCTTTCTTGTGATTCCTGTGAAGATGTGGTCTTACACAAGCAACATTCATGAGAGATGCTTTTCTGTGTTGCTGAGGATCAAGGACGGGAAGTGTCCAATTCAATGGAAAGCTTTTTGGTGAATTTTCTCTGTCCTGCTGCTGCCAACAGCTTTGTGAGGGCTGTGGTGATGGTGATTGCTTGCTTCAAATTTTACTGGATGGTAGTTGTATCTCCAACATGAGAAAAACTCTTAGGAAAATATAATCTTGCTTGGACACCAAGGTCCCACAGTGACTTGGAGTGGGTGGGAATTGCCAGTTTTCAAGGGTTCTTATTACTCCATGCACTGTTGGTGTTGTCACTGGACTGTCAGTAATGAAAGGAAGATAATAATTGCGTTCTTCTGCCAAGAATAAAAGGCAAAAGGCAGTTTTTTTGTCTTTCCTGCATACATATTTTTTCTAATCAAGTTTTTTTTCTTTGCTTCTTGGATAAAACTCCTGTTTTGGGAGAGTAAACTTCCATTTTCCTGTATTCCTTCAGTTGTGGGAGTGACCTATTTTCACCCACACCTATTGTGTATGGGTTGTGGAGGAGCTTCTGGACCTTTGGTACAAGCAAATGAACTTTCCAAGGATCCCAACCCACAGTTACCCCAATGCACCTTGGTGCTGATACTGGTGGCAGGAGGTAGCTTTGCAGTCCAGATACGTGAATGAGATGGAGCCCTACCCAAAATGGCCCATGGCATCCTTGATTATCTGTGATCTGCTGTGCTTGCCAAGCATAAAGAGCCTTCTTAAAATGAGCTTTTATTGTTTGTGCTGAAAAAGGACTTAGAGTCTTCCTGTGCAGATAGGAGTTTTATGTTGGACATGGGATCTTCCCAGTCCCCAGTGAATAAACACAGCTGGCTGTTTTGGGAAATGGATTTAAGGTCTTTGCATCAAAGCTGTACAAATAAGGCATCAAGCTGTACTGAATTAATGGATAAGGTTTTCTGACTTTTACTGACTTAAAAGCGATCAGATTAAAAAATGTGGTTTTTTGCAAGGCTGCATTCAGCCCAGAGCAGGGGGAAAAAAGCCTTCCCCCTTTGGAAATAGGAATAAAAGAAGCAGCCTCGATGACTTAGCAACGTGGGGTTAAAATGTAATAGTTTACTGGGCAACCTTTTGGTGTCCAGAGCTGCCCACGCGCAGGAGTCAATGGTGCCTTTGTCTGGGAGTGCGGGAAGAATGCATGATCTAATGGGGTGGTGGGAGTTCGCCTGCGTTCCAGCGCGCTCCAGCCTGTGCTCATTCCCCCGTGTTCCAAACGCGTTTCCTTCCTCTGTCCCCCTCTCAGAACGGCCTCTCAGGAAAAACAGTCCATGCTTGTGTCTCTGTCAGGCTTTGGTAAAACCCCAGCACCCATCTGTGGAGCTCCACATGCCAGAATCTTTGGCTTGGTGAGGCGTGGTTTAAGAAAAGACTTAAAATCCTTCAGGCCTTTCTTTTTCCTGAAATGTGCCCATAAATCTTGAGGCTCTTCCAGTGAGGACAAGAAAATGAACCTAAGATTTATTGTTACTAGTTTGTGTTCCTATAAAGGCCACAGCTTGGCATTTGAGAGGTGGTGTCTGTGCTTCTACATGGAGCTGTTTCTCTAGTGGAATTCCTTAGAAAGTGGAAATCCTTCACTTTCCTTTTTCAGATGCTGAATATTCCATTTGCTTGTGCAATACCAGGGCTCTCATCTTCCTCCTCTACAAATTTTCTCAGAAAAGCTAGGGTGTAGTAAATGACATTTGCTCTAGAACTACAGAAATTCCTTAGTTTTGGTCATAAGTTTGGCTTTTTCATGCACATGTGATGCAAGCAACATAACTTAACACTTACGTGTCTTGCAGGTGTTGGGCTGTTGTTGTTTAATGAAAGTACTTTATTCCAAAAGAACAAGTGTCTCAATGTACTTCTCACTCTCCCCTCCTTTTAAACTGTCCTGCTCTTGTTGCCCCTCTGCATGCTGAAAAATCCTGTCCCATTCCATTAGATGGGATAACTCATTCTCCTTAAATATGCCCTATCTATCATTTGTTGCCCCTGTGATTCAGGAGGGAAGGCTCTGGCAGGATTTCTAGCATGAGAGGCTGAACAAAATACTGTGGTAGCTGAGAACTTGGAGTGGTCAGTTTGCTCAAGATGCAGCAATTGGTCTTGAGCAAGACCTTGTGAACTCGCTGGCCTCCAAGTTTCTTTCCCCTGCAAGGAGCACACTGCTCCTGTGAGGTTCTGACATCTGTATGTCTGGAGGAATAGGAGCCAGTCTGTTTTGCTTATGGCTGGTCTGGCATTGTGCTGGGTGCTGGGAGAGCTGATGGTTCAAGAAGGGCAGAGTTGAGGCAGGAATAAGAGTGAATGGCATGGAGCACATACTGGTGTAGTAACTGGGAAAGCTGGCATCTCTTCCTGGGAATGATGGGGAAACAGGTCAGAAGAAAAAAGCAAAATGAAATGCCAGTTGTATTTGATTCCCCTCTGCCCTGTCACTGCAAAATGGAAATGAAATCCAGTCAAAAAGTACTAAGTAGGCTCTATTTGTTACTTACTGGGTTTGTTTTCAGTTCTTTTAACCTTTACTAAGATGCCTTGATATGAAGTTTAACCATTTCGTTACCGCCCAGTGGATTTTGTGGAAAACAAATCTGCGAAGGTTTGTTTCTTTGCCCAGTGAAGTCTTCTCAGGTGCATTATTTTTTCCCTGGGCAGCAAAACTCAGTGGCTGTATGCAGAAGTAGCACCTCTTCTTCCCATGTGCCAGTCCCATATGCAGGGGATTCAAGTGGACCGATAATGAGGGAGGCTGAGTGTGCTCTGGGCTTACTTCACCCACGCATCTGCTCACAATTCAGTGCTTGTAGTCATCATGCCAGCTGGCAGGACAGTTTTCCTGGTGTAAATTATCTATCCCTTCTGAGGGGCCTGAATACAAGGAGGTCTTTTGTGTGTAGAACGAATTCCTAACTTTGGGGAAAAGGGAGGAGTTTCTGAAGATCTAAATGGCATTTGCTTATATGGGTTTTAGCATGGCACTTTTCCTGGTGGATACTGAATTTGGTGATGACCCAGCTGAGGGAGGGCTGTAATTGTTGATGGCAGCTGGCCAAGCCAAACAATGTGAGCAGGTTGTTTGGGGCAGTATCCCCTGAATCAAACAACACTGAACATTTTCAGTGCCACTTCTGCTGCCTCTCCAGGTACCCAGAACTTGCTCACTCCTTTGCATCTGTAATAGCAATATTGTCTTGAAGGCTTGTATGTGTGCATGCTTACAGTAGAGAAGGGTATTAAAGGTTTTCTGCATCATCCTGAATTGTCAGAGGGGGCTGGTTATCATATCATCCTGTCACTTGCTGGTGAACAGCTCCATGCCTCAGAAAAGAGGCTCATGATTTTGAATGTGTGGCTCATGGTTTTGAGCTCTGGATGCTTTAAACACGTCAGGTTGCACTCATGAAGCGCTGAGCTTGTGGTCACTGATTCCAGCATCTGGAGTTCCTCCTGCAAAACCCATCTGTCACTTCTCAATACACAGAGAAAACCTACCTGACACTTGACACTATCAGCCAGTTCTAAGCAAAACTGAGATCCAAGTCAGTACTGGCTTCTAGGAACAGGAGAACAATGCCTTTTTGTCTTCTAAATGTAGTGTTTTAAATTGCCTTTCACCTGGTTATTGCTGTCACCATTTCTTAGTGTAATAGCTGTATATGTTTATTCATCCCAGCAAGACATGAAAGCAACGTGGGCTGCTTATCTTTGCTAGAAAAAGGCTCTGCAACATCAAAGAACTGCCAGGCTGCTAAGCACATCATTTATGTTCAGTGTGAACAGTGGGGAAACATTTCCACACTCTGTCAGCTGGTCTTGGTTAAACTCCATTGTTCCAGCAGTATTTACCTGGCAAGGCACTGCACAGCCGCTCTCTGTGCATTAACTGCATTCCTCTTTAATGCCATTAACTGCACTGCTCAAGGACTTACACTGCCAGCTGCCATAAATGTCTTTTTCACGTGGGTTGCTCAGCTGGGAGGGGTTTGAATGAATTTCCTTGGCCTGCCATGTAAAACTGGAGATGAAAAAGGGAGGGTCTTTGCCATTTAGCACAAGGGGGGTTGCCAGGGAAAATGTTTTCATGCTACCCAGAGCACAGTTGGCATGTGCTGTGCCTTTAGCTGAGCTGGGGCTTTCACAAGGAGCTGTGGGAGACCTTGTCGGGAAACAGGGATCATAATTCAGTTATAGTGGAGAGCAAAAAAAGTAGTTCTCTTCTGGGGCAAGCAGCCTGTGACCCGGCCTTTTAACTAGAGCAGAAAGTTGTGTGTGTGAGTGAAAGCACATGCTCAGCCCCCTCATCATTCCCAGGATTCTTTTGGAGCATTTCCTCCCCAGAACTGTCTTGATGAAGAAGCCTAAACACAGGGGGTTTGCTTCACACTGGAGGAATGCAGTACTAGTAGAAAAAAACTAACCACCCCAGTTCAAAAGAGCAGGGAATTCCTGACAATGTAGCTAACACAGTTTAATGAAGTGGCCTTCCTTGTTGTCTCTGGCTTTTTACCCCCTCTTGCCTTAGGGAATGGCTGCTCTTGCCTGATGTTTTCCTATTTTCACTTGTCATTAAAGTTGCCCAAAGAAATCCCACCAGGGCTGACTTTTCCGCCTTAGGTTTTGCTTTATCTTATAATGTGAGCTCGAAGAAAAGTTTCTCATTAAGCTGATGACACTTTTCCTAGTGATAAAACCATGATTGTAGTTGTGTGTTTTAGTTGCTCTCCATTCAAGATGTTGATGAAGCTCTGGGATAGGCTGCCAAGTTGCAGGTCAGCACACTGGGGTACTCCTGCAGAAAAAGAAGGAAGTATTTGCTTCCTGGGCCCCTTGCCTTTACCTAGAAAAGATGTGAAGTGTAGCCTGGGTTTGTTTACCATGGACCTGAAAAAGATGTTTTTGTGTGTCTAGCCTATTGGCTTGTGTCTGTCCTGAGTTTCTGAGTGTGCACGTTGTTCCTACCTCAAGCATATTTTACCTTCAGTGTGGAGCTCTCTTCGAGAAGAGCCCATGTAGTAAGAGAAACAGGAAAGCTGGGAGGGTCTGATTTGTACACAGGATGCCTGCTTCTTGCCTTCATTGTGATTCATGAGAAAAACACTCCCAAATACATGGAAACAGAATTCATCTCTTGTACAGGGCAGCAAGGGGAGGGAATGCCTAGGCTAAGTTAGTGCTGAGTGTTGATCCTTCTGAAGAAAGCAGTTTGGCATTAATGGTAGTGCTTGCTTCTCTTTTGTATTTTTCCTGTAAGAAAATCTCATTAAATAATCTGAGCAGGAGCCACGATTGTGAATGTCTGGCTTCCAGTCTTGTGCTTAGGTCATCCATAACTACACACATGATATAAATAGGAAAGGCTATTTTGTAGGAAGTATCAGACGGCTTGTATATGTACAATGCCCCAGCTGTCCTGCATGTCACACACAGACAATACTATTTGGTGGTGGTTTAAGATTGGTCTTTTTCTGTTCGTGGTTTGACATTGTCAAATGCCAGTAGTTCACTTTCTTTTGTTACAGAGGAGAGGGGAAAAAATTAACAAAGGGCTCATGAGTTCAGATAAGGATTGGGAGAAAACACTTCAAGGGCAAAACAGGTTCAAATTTAAAGGTATAAAGTAAAATTATTATTAATAGAGTCAGAGGAGGATAGTGAGAAATAAAATAAGCTTTTAAAACACCTTTTTTTCCCCCAGCCCCTCCCTCCTTCCCACCAACAGTGCAGGGAGACAGAGTGTGGGGGTCTTTGGTCAGTTTGTCATTCAAGATCTTTTTTCGGTTCGCTCAGTTAGAGGGGTCTTCTGTTAAGTTGTGGAGTCACTCCCCTGGGCAAACAGTTGTCCCAAAACTGTTGTGACATGGGCCATTTGTCCACAGGGTGCAGTATTTTAAGTATAGGCTGCTCTAGTTTGGAAGCAAGGGCTTTTTCTCTCTCTCTCTCTGGAAGCAAGGGCCTCTCTCACTCTCTATTTGGGTCTCTCACTAGACCTGACCTCACTGACACTGACCTGCCCCAGTGTGAGCACTTTTCCCACAGGCTGTGAGTGGATCTCTCCCTGTGGACTTCATGCATGACAAGGGGACAGTTTGTTTTACCACAGTCCTCACCACAGCTTGCAGAGGAATCTTGGCTCTGACGCTTGAAGTACCTTCTCCCACTCCTTTTTTCCACTGCCCTTGGTGCTGCCATGCTGTTTTCCCTCACATGTCCTCACTTCCTTCTCTTCTCTGATTAGAAGAAAAACTGCTGCTTGTAGGTACCATTGTCAAAAAGTTCCACTCATTCAAAGATTCTTGCAAGATCCTGCAGCACTGAGAAGTTGACCTCGTCCAGGTTCTGTGTTGGGAAAATTGTTCCTCATGCCTCCACTGCCACCAGCGCACAGGCAGTGGCAGCTGCCACGTCTCAGGGCAGCAAGAAGGAGAAGCTGCCTCTGCCCCTGCTCTTCTGCTGATGGTGTGGCTGGCTAGGACTGGCCAGGCAGGCAAGGCTTGCCACGGGCCACCCTGAGGTGGCGGTGGCTGCAGGGCATCGCTGTGCGCCGCGCCAGGGATGGCCCTGATGATGGTGCTTTGCCATCGCTGGAAAAAAGACTGTGCATGTGCTCTTTTGATTTTGTTCTTAAAAATGGCATCACAGAGGCATTACCAGCCTCTCTAATTGGGCCAGCAGCATGTCCATCTCCAGAGCCATCAGAGATTGGCTCTCTGTTGGACGTGATGGAAGCTTCTGGCAGCTTCTCACAGAAGACTGTGCCAAAGTAACACATTGGGACACATTATTTTACAAGTGCTGTATATCTTGATTTTTACTATATTTTTTTCAGGTATGTTGATTTCTGGACCCTTTGCTGTGCTTCTCCTGCTAATTGGTCCCTCCCTTGTGCCAGACAGGCTTTGGGTGTGACATGCCTAAAGCAAGCTGGCCCCCTGCCTAATCACTGCGGGGGCTGCAGGGCAGAACCGCTGTTCGTGACCTAATTCATGGCTGTCAGGTTGTGCGTGTGTCTTTTGAGGGCACTCTGTTCTTGCTGCCTGGTGCCATCTGGTTTGCTCTCACTTGTGAAGGAGGTGAACACTTCAGCAAGTGCAAAGCCTCACGTTAAAATTTAACGTGGTGCAGCTCATTCACTTTACAATTGAGGTTAAATCCGTCTGACTTCTACAGGCTGACAAAACCTGCTTCTCAGTCAGCTGAAACTCTTCTAGTAGCTTTTTTTTGATCAACGAAAGAACCAGTGGTGACTGCAAGCTCTGCTTGGAGCACTGTTTTTCTTGGAAGTGGTGGGAGCATAAAAGAGCATGGCAGCGACTAAACACCCAAGGTTTTATTCCAAACAAACTCAGCGTTGTTTTAGCAAGCTCCCTACGTGCTCCAGGGTGTCCTGATGGTACACAGTCTGCTTGCTGAAGTGGAGCAAGAACAGCTGGTATACAGCTGTATGCCTCCTCCTGGGAACCCTTGGCCAGTGTGGATAGCAGATGAAGGTGGCTGAAGAGTGTTGTGGTCCTTTTCTCCTAATGGGTTCTCTCAGGAGTGTGACTCCCTGGGCAGTTGGTGTATGTGCATGGGGGTAAATAAGTCACTGGAGAAGAGTCATGAGGGAGGATGATGTGCTGACTGCCACAGACCGGTTAGGAGTGGAACAGAGGGCAGGGAGGTGGATTTTCTTTCATCCTTGGAGGAGATGGAGAACATGGGTAGCTTGTAAATCATTGCACTCTGATCTGAAAAATGCCTTGGTGAGTTTAGTCATATGATATGGGAAACTTAAGTCTCATTTTGTTTTTCCCAGGGAATGAGTAGAAGAGGGCTGTAGTTGGTGGTTCAGTGGTGGAGGAAAAGCTTTGTGAGCTGTAGAATGAGATTGAGGTATTGTCTATTTAGGGAGGAAGCAGAAGTACAAACCAGGCTCTGCAGTGTGACTTGCTCCTCTCTGGTTAATGCTGTTTCTCCCATGCATATATTTGGGAGATAGGTCATCAAATGTCATGTTTAACTTGGGCCTGGCCTTAAATACACACTAACTACTCATGGGTCTGATGTAGTCTGTCATCTATTAGGGATGTATGTGGAAGAGAATTGCAGCTTCTGAAATGTGTCTGGTTGCACAGAAGCTTGTAGGTCTCTATTTATCTATTCAGCCTGCTGTCAACTTCTCCTTTCAGTTCCTTCACCCTGTCTTTGCTTGGAGATACAGTACTGGGCTGGAAGAGACACTTCTGGTGTTGCCGGACATGCTCATCCTTCTGGACACTGCTGGGAGATGTTTTTCCAGAGGGTGAATTGCAGTGCAGCTCTTTGCATTCTTCCTCAGTTCTGAGTCTTTCTCACGCGCGTCTCCTCCCCCGCAGGAAAAGCCTTTGACATCACGTACGTGCGCCTCAAGTTCCACACCAGCCGGCCCGAGAGCTTTGCCATCTACAAGCGCACGCAGGAGGACGGCCCCTGGGTGCCCTACCAGTACTACAGCGGGTCCTGCGAGAGCACCTACCGCAAAATCAACCGCGGCTTCATCCGCACCGGGGAGGACGAGCAGCAGGCGCTCTGCACCGACGAGTTCAGTGACATCTCCCCTCTCACCGGGGGCAACGTGGCCTTCTCCACGCTGGAGGGGCGTCCCAGCGCCTACAACTTTGACAACAGCCCTGTGCTGCAGGTATGAGAGCAGGACTGCAGCAGTCAGGTGGTCTGAGTTGAGTCTTCCTATTGGGTCACTGTGGATGGTGGCCAGAGTGAAAGGCCCTTGCACAGCAAAGTTGGGATCCACAGAGATGCTTTTGAAGGAAGAGTTAAACACTTGAGTCTGTTGATAGTAAGTTTATGGTACAAGAAAGCAAACCTGGTGGTATTAAGGATGATTTGTCAGTAGGCATCATGGAAGTCTTCAGAGGATGAATGTAAAATCTCTGCCTGCTTAGAAAGCAGCTGTGGACATTCTGCTCTTGTTTCAGGTACAAGGACAGAGGAAGGTAACGTCTCTGTCCAGTTAATATTTGAGGCATCTGCGTGTATATTTCAAGCAGAAAAATTAAGAAATGTAAGATTCTTCTAAATCCATAAAGCATTACAGGAATCCATACCCTGTTCTCTTACATATGTGTTCAAGCGGAGAAGTTTGATTTTATCTTTGATATTTTTCTCTTACAAGTAGCTTGGAAAGGGGGTTTTGGCAGGGTTTTTTTGTTGTTGAACATTCTTGAATGTGTTTTTGCATTCACAAGAGTGTTTGGGCAGTGGTCAGGAGCATATTAGGAGCACCAGTTTATCTGATTTACTTGCCAGTTTTTGTGTTCTGCTTGATGACTTCTCCAGTTGATATTGCAACAAGGAGCTAAAGCTGTGAGATTTGCCTCACTGGGGCTTGTTGTCTTCCTTTCAGAGCTGAATTGTAATTGCCATCACTTCCCTTTGCTCTTAGAGTAGCAGGAGCAAACTGAGATGAGCACTCAGCAGGCTCAGGGCTTGCCTGTCTCTGATTCCCAGGCAGGAGAGCAGAATCTGGTGGGTTTGCTTCTGCAAACAAAAGTGAAATGAAAAAGTGAGATTAATGGGAAAGGGTGAAAAACTTCTGAAGTGGAAAAGAACCAGTTTGGCCACCTCATTGGCATAGCCAACCCTTGCAGAAAACTGTGTCTTATCACTAATGTGAACAAAGACATTTCAAGTTAGCAATGTGTATATTTTTCTGATAAACTTCTCTGTGTAAGGAACCTGACCACCAGTTTCCTAAAATATGTACCAACTCCTGGTGTTGCTTTTCAGAACTGAAGTAAAATGTGTATATTATGATTAGTATTTCCATATGTTTGCATCAGTGTTTGTAATTCAATAAATAAATGTGATGTTACTGGCTGAGAAGTGACACAGGTACAGCACAGTTGTACATACAAGGATGTTTCTTTGGGTTCTTTTTTGTGGTGCTTAAAGGAAAATAGCATTGTAAAGGGTATAATAAAACCAAGGAGGTGCCAATGTCAGTGGCTGGCAGAAGGTGATACGAAATTTGGTAAGGGACTGTGCTTGCTGGCTGCTGCTGCACGAGGGCAGGTTGAAGACACTATATAAATATTATGAAAAACTCTTGTGTTGCATCAGTCAGATCAGTTTGTCTTCCTCAGCTTCCTCCAGCCTCATTAATTTGTCTGTGTCTTTTAGTCTGGTGCAGTAATGTCTGCAGACAAACGTACCCTAAAGCTTTTCCCCTTGGTGCTGCATTGCTTTGCAGGAAAACCACAGCCAGGCAGATGGTACAATTAGCAAGCTCAGTTACTCAGTGCTTCCCAGTTGAAAGCAGTCAGGATGTGAAGAGGCATTGGAAAGGGTCTCCAGAGAGGAGCAGGCTCAGGAAAACCCATTTGAACCAAGAGGATGTGGCATAAGGCTTCTGGGGCAGGAGCGTGTGAGCTCCTGAGATGCAGAGGGGAAAAGAGTGAGGAAGGAGCCAGCTTCTGATGAATGACTTCATTAATAGAACTGCTAATGACTGGTACTCTCTCAAGGGGCATCTTGGGTGTTTCTTCTGATGGGATTTCTGTCTGCTCTAGGAATGGGTGACAGCTACAGATATTAGAGTGACCCTCAACCGTCTGAACACATTTGGAGATGAAGTTTTCAATGACCCAAAAGTCCTCAAGTCTTACTACTATGCAATTTCTGATTTTGCTGTGGGTGGTAGGTGAGTAGACAATAAAACTCTGGGCTTACTAAAGTTTTTGGTTAGTTTTACTGGACTGCTTGTATTCACTATATTGATTGTATTCACATTATACCATTAGACTCTGGTCTTTACTGACTGTCCTAAATCAAAAATATATTAGAATGAATTTTACATAATTTGCAAATATTGTGTATAAGCTTTTGTAACTATAACTTCAGAACTAACAGAGAATTTTTTTTCCTTGACTAGATGAAGTATTAAGTGATTTGAGAGGGTAAATGGTAAAAAGTAACGAAAATGGAAAACAAAAGAACAAAATACTTTCTGCTCTGTGGTTTGTGGGGGTTTTAATGTGTTTTTAAATTGTTTTCTGCCTGTATCTGTACTCTAGAAAAACAGTAAGTAGAAAATCTCAGTGTCTCTACTTCATATATACTGAGGAAGCTATCTCCTTTGGAGGTCTGGAACACGGCACAGCATGGTTGCAATTGTCCATTTCTTTTGCCAAAGTCTATTGTTGAATGTTTAAACCTTAAGTAGTTGATGATAAAATGTTTTAGTAAACAGAGATGAGACCACTGCAAGGTTTTTGACTGTTTGCAGATGGTGATCCTGAGACTGGAATTTGTATTGGCTGCACCACCAGTCTGGAGTGGAGGTCCCTGGGCTTTTGTATTAGTCACCTTTGTGTTATTTAATTTCCTACTGATACCACAATAGCCTGCACCCAGTGAACATACCACGTTCTGGGCTCTCACAAGAGAGAAGTTGTGGAAAATTTACTAACATAAAGCCAGCTAAATCTTTGCTTCTCCTACTCAGCTTAGTCTGAAGACTGCAAAGGAGTTAGTTACCTTTCTTCCCTTTCTAAATGCCTACCTGGAGCAGTCTGCACCTCTTTGTTTCATAGAACAGTTTGGTTTGATAGGGATCTTCAGAGATCATCCAGCCCCCATCATGGGCAGGGACACCTTCCACTACCCCAGGTTGCTCCAAGCCCTGTCCAGCCTGGCCTTGGACACCTCCAGGGATGGGGCAGCCACAGCTTCTCTGGGAAACCTGTGCCAGTGTCCCACCACCCTCATTGTAGAACATTGATGCCTTAAGTCCAATCTAACACCATGATCTTTCAAATTAAAATTTGAAAGATGTTTAAAATTACTGCCCCCTTGTCCCATGACTACAGGCCCTGATAAAAAGTTTCTTTCCATCTTGTAAACCCTTTTTAGATATTAGAAGGCCTCCCTAAGATATCCCTGAAGCCTTGTCTTCTCCAGGCTGAATGACAGCAGTTTTGTTCTTGATTTTGTTGTGATTCTCCATCTTAAAATTTCTCTCATCTCAGATTTTGAGATCTGGGCCCTGATTTTTGGGATTGCTTTGTGAGTGACCTGGAGCCCTGGGTTTGAATACCTGTTCCTTGCCTCTCCCGAACCAGGTGCAAATGCAACGGGCACGCGAGCGAGTGTGTGAAGAACGAGCTTGGGAAGCTGGTCTGCAACTGCAAGCACAACACCTTTGGGGTGGACTGTGAGAAGTGCCTTCCTTTCTTCAACGACCGCCCCTGGAGGAGAGCGACCGCCGAGAGTGCCAACGAGTGCCTGCGTACGTGCGGCTGCACCTGGGGACCCCCTGTCTGGGGCAGGCTCCCCTGCCTCTGCTGGCAGCCACAGGCTGGCCCTGCCTCATTTTGCCTTGTCCCAGTTACACTCAGCCAGCATTAACACAGTTCGTGGGACTGCTGGTCATTCCACTCCTATGCTGTAGGAGCTTTCTGGTAGATCTCTAGGAATGGGCATCTCCTTTCTGGAGAAAAATAGGAACCACCTTTAGGAAAGAGGTGTCCTGCAAAAATGGACAGGCTTGTGCTTTATGAGACCCATGGGAAAAAAAATCTGCTATGCTGGAGTATAATTGCCCTTTCAAAGCTCCTCATTTAGCATCAGCTTATTTTTGTATTTGGGTTATTGGTTTGTACAGTTACTTGTTGATTATTTCATCTAATTTCTGGACTGCAGATGCAGCTCTCTGTCACGAAACACCAGTTTGCTCGGTGTTTTGTCCCAGACCACAGCTCCTGGTAGTTTACTTTATGGGGAAGCTTTTTCAGACAGAAAAGCTTTCTTCCTGTCTGATGTCTAGATAGGTCCCAGCTGTGTGTGGCTTCCCTCAGTGGGCTGGTGAAATTGGGGTGTCCTACTGTCTAGGGATTTGCAATCCAGGGGGAAAGCTCTCATTACAGCATAGAGTAGCCTCATGTTACCTTCTCATGCTTGTTTGCATGATAGAGATCAGTGGTGCTGTGTGGGAGGACAACATTTTGGCTGCTAGTGGCAGCCTGATGTCGAAAGAAGTGGGGTAGAAAATGCTGATTTTCTTTTGAGCATCGATGAGAACGATCTCAAGTTTGTTTCAGGTCTCGGAGTGGTTAAAAGCTCCTACTTCTCTACAGCTGAACTGCGCAGGGGGATTTTGTGCTTTGGGCTGGGCCGGTCGCTGACGGTTCCCTGTCTTTGCAGCCTGCGACTGCAACGGGCGTTCCCAGGAGTGCTACTTCGACCCCGAGCTGTACCGAGCCACGGGCCACGGCGGCCACTGCACCGCCTGCGCCGGCAACACGGCGGGGCCGCGCTGCGAGCGCTGCCGCGACAGCTTCTACCGGCCCGCCGGCCAGCAGGCCTGCCTGCCCTGCGGCTGCAACCCCGTCGGTGAGCAGTGCCCGCTGCCAGGCACACACCCAGCTCTGCTTGGGTCACGCAGCTCCTTGCACGCTGGGGTAAAAGGAGGGAGGGCGTTGGTTGGTTTATTTGGGTTTTTTACCCTACGTGTAGGAAATGGGTTGTGTTGTGGCAGGGGCAGATGGGTCACCTCTGCAGCACTTACTCCTTCAAATGTATTCTGGAATAGATTTTTTTTTTTTTTCCCACTGTGTATGTGTTACCCTGGATGCTCCCAGTACTGAAGAACTCATTTAAATTCTTAATAACCGAGATGATGTGAGTGGGTATTTCTGGAAGTTGTTCGTGCTGAGGAATTGTAGTGAACTTTAGCTGCTGCATCAGTTTCTCCTACCGCGTATCCAAGCACTATAAATACAAACCAGTGAAAAATTAAACACTAAAGGGGGTGGGGTGAGATAAAACAAAGTAATCTCAAAATACGTAGTTAAACTCCTTCAGAAAAAACAACAGGGAGGAGGGTAATTCTGGCAGGAGAAGGGAACCACTTAACTGGTAAGGAGTAATCCCATAACTACACCAGCCCACAGCAAGTAAGGTGGAAGGAGGCGAAGGGGTAACACATAGTAAGACGTGATGTGAAGTTTCAAAAGAGTAGCTGGCATGAGTCACTGCTTGCAGCATGCCCTAAAAGCACCCAGAGAGAGGTCTGCCAGGGTGCATCTCCTGTCTAATTTTGTCAGAGAGTCATTCGATTGTGAAATTTTTGACCAATAAAGGCCCTTTCTTCTTCTGACTGCTCTTCTGGGTTCTTGTGTCAGACCTTATTTTAGGAGGGGTAAGGATTGGTGTCAGTTGAGAAGATGCAGGGAGGTGACTTCTCAAGTCTTTAAGGACAGCTTTCAAAGGCCTTTATAACTTAGCCATTAACTTATATGCCATGACACACTGACACCCAGGTTGTATTTTAATCTCCTGGATATGTTTGGATTGTTATTTTTTGTCAAGTACTCTTTTTTCCTAAATAATCTTAAGTGGGACTGCAAAGGGGATTTGAACTTCAGTTGTATATGATAAAGATTTTGTGAATTCTTCTGTCCCATCCAGCCTAATCATCTTATAACTCTTCACTTTGCTATAATCTTCTGGTGTGGATTGAAGTGGAAACAAACAACTATTTCTGTATATTAAAGTATTTTTCTCCTGGTAGTTAACTCTTACAGTGCTGACATTTCGAGGCTGGCAGCTACATGGATGCTTGGGAGAGAAAGCATTTTGTCCACTTTGAAAGAAAGAAACCTGCTAGTGCTTTTTGTGCAAGACCACTTGAACAGAGCAGTCCTGAGGAAAGCATCCTTCCCAAAATGAGGGTTTTTTTGCTCAAGAGTTTACTAGGATTCATAGTGGCACATGCAGCCTTACTCCAAGGAGGCAGTTTAGTCTTTAAATGCAACTTAGGAATCAAGGAAGGAAATTGGAGTGTGAAAGGGAGATGCTGATAATGGGGAAACACAAGGGATTCAGAGAATAAAATCTTGGAAATTACATATTGCAGAGTAAAAGAGATGTGGAATTGGAGGCATGGAAATGTAGCACTGAGGATGAAGCAGAAGAAGGCAATTTGAAGTTAAAATTATATTTTATATATAAAATTTTATATTTTATATATAAAAAGGTTGGTTGGTAGTAATAAAAGGCTGAGTATAGTTTGGGAAGACTAGATAACAATTCATCTGTCTAGAGCTGCCAGGGGAAAAATCCCTGTGAACTAGAGGTAGTCTTAGGTAAGCTGTCACTCATCAGCTTGAGTCTGTGCTTCCCTCTTTCTTAATTCTAGGTCATTTTGTAAAGTTTGAAGATCTGATGGAGCCATATGTGTGTGCTGAGTGCCTGTCCTTGCTGTTCCCACAGGCTCTCTCAGCACACAGTGTGACAGCTTTGGCCAGTGCAGCTGCAAACCTGGCGTGATGGGGGACAAGTGTGACCGGTGCCAGCCGGGGTTCCACTCCCTCTCCGAAGCTGGGTGCAGGTAAGGAGGATTGCAGTTCTCCAAAAGGAAAACTAAGCTTTTTTAAAGCTTTCCCTACGTGGCTCTTACTGAACTATCCTCCCTCCTGACTCCCCCAGGCCCTGTTCTTGCAATGCTGCTGGCAGCACAGGGGAATGCAACATCGAGACAGGGCGGTGTGCATGCAAGGACAACGTGGAAGGATTCCAGTGTGAGAGGTGAGTTTTTCTTCTTGGCTTTGTTTCAAGAATGAAAAACATTCAAGTGAGGACCTGGGGTTAAGCATCAGGGAAATGAATTCTCTTTCCTTCACATCTTCAGATGCAAACCTGGATTTTTCCATCTGGAGTCCTCCAATCCAAGAGGCTGTACCCCCTGCTTCTGTTTTGGACACTCTTCAGTCTGCACCAGTGCTGTGGGCTACAGTAGCTATAGCATCACCTCCAACTTTGATTTTGGTAAAATTGAGCTTTCCTTTGTATCTCAGGTTGGGCTGTAGACTCGACTCAGAAGCCATTAAAAAAACCCCAACTCCTTCCCTTCTGTGCAAGACCACAAACCTTGGACAAGCAGGTCTAGGATCCCTCTTTTGGAAGTACTGAAGCTACCTAGAGCTTCCATGGCTGCAGCTTGTTTGTTCAGATGGGGAGGAATGAATTCACAGCTCTGGCCTTGAGCACACAATTACTGTACACCATGCAGGTGCAAGTGGGAATTGCAAATAGAAACCTTTTCTAGCCTGAGAGGTGTGCTCACAAAGCAGAGTTTCCTCAGTTCTAGAACCAAATCAGGACTTTCTGATGGAGAGGATCAAAATTACTTTAGATTTGGGATTTATATGGCTCTGAATAAAACACAGTTGTGTTTCCAGTGAGTCTTGTAAGCCCAGGAAAAGTCTGTTTTTTTCATGCAGTCAGTTTCATGTGTATGCATGTTTTCATGCTGCGTAGTCTGAAAAGAACATCTTTTTAATTAAAAAATTCCACCAGAGAACAGTTTGACTTGTTGAGTTGCAGCCTTTGTACAAAGGGGACTACAGGTTTTTCTATCTCTGCTTAGGCTCTTTAGAAAAGAAGGTTTTGGACAAGTAGTCATCAGAGGGTTCAGAGGTTTCAAGTCAGCACTTGAGTTAGGGGCTTAAATTGGAAAGATGGTGTTTATTATCTAAATTCTTCTGCACAGCTGCTTTCTGCAGCCTGTCGGTGGCCATGCACTTTAGATTAACTAAGACACAAACAACGTGATACGAGAAGTGTGTGCAAATCTCCATCTTCTGAGGGTGTTAATTCTTTCCTGTGTGACTCTTCAGGGGAGGATGAGTGGCATGCTGAGCAGCGTGATGGCTCGCAGGTCTTGCTCCAGTGGAGTGCCGAGACCCAGGATATCTCCGTTATCTCAGACACCTACTTCCCCATGTACTTCGTTGCACCACGTAGGTCACTCTAAAAGCACGGCTTTCTGTGCTGCTTGTGCCCTTTCTGTTCTGTCCCCTAACTGTAAGGATTTCTTCCCCTTGCAGGCAAGTTCTTGGGCAACCAGATTTTGAGTTACGGGCAAAACCTGACCTTCTCCTTCCGCGTGGACAGGCAGGACACACGGCTCTCTGCAGAGGACCTGGTGCTGGAAGGGGCTGGGCTCAGAGTGTCCCTGCCACTCATTGCCCAGGGCAACTCCTACCCCACTGAGAACGTGCAGACCTACACCTTCAGGTACAGTGGGAGCAGCTGGCACCTGGCCTGGGCTGCTTTTTGGCCTCTGAGCTCTTGAGGAAATAGAGATCATTAAGTTTAAGCTTATGTGGGTGATGTTGCAATAGCACAGCAGTGTTGCAAAGGGAGCTTTGAGAGGGTGGAGCTGTTAGCAGCTGAAAGCTGTGCTGATGATGCTTGGCTCTTCTCCCCAGGCTCCATGAGGCTGCAGATTACCCGTGGAGGCCTGCTCTTACAGCATTCGAATTCCAAAAGCTTCTCAACAACTTGACTTCCATCAAGATCCGGGGGACATACAGTGAGAGAAGTAAGTCCCTGAGCAGAACATCACAGAAGAGGGAGCAAACTCATTTGTCTTGTGCTTGGATTGCTTCATTGTAGGGCCCAGCCATAAATAGCTATGGCAGCTTATTTGGTAAAACTTGTGCCAATGGCTTTTCACTTGGCCTTCCTGTGTAGTATCTTCTCCCAAGACTCTTGAAGAGGATATGGGAAAGAAAAGTGTGTTCTTTGAATGTCTGGAAGTTGAACACTTATCAACTGCTGATTCTGTGCTCTAAACATGGAAATTTTGCGTTGTTGTATAGCCACGGTCCTCTAATTGGTCAAAATACATAGTACAGAGTCCTGAAGGACATGGTAGGATGTAGGAAGTTTACAACACTTGGCTTTAAGTTCCATTACACTGGGAATGGTTACATCCCCCCACTTTCTGGGTCTTGCCTTGACATGACAAATGGGAAAGACAAGGTCTAAAGTGCTGCCTGTGCAGAACCTGAGTGAAAGTTCCTCGTAACAAAGATCTATAAAAATGGGCACAAATTAGAAGCAAAAATTTGTCTTTAGTTATTGCTGTGTGTGATGAAGAATTTTTGCAGAAAGATGCAAAGGATGAATTTGCATTTGGGAAAGGTGGGAAAACTGCAGGTGTTTTCAGAGGGGTGGCCCCTAATGAAGAATGTGGGTTTGTGAAATGGAGGGGAAGAAAGGTGTGGAGCAAACCACTCCTTGAGTGCTGTCCCCACTGCTAATATGCGGGAGGCTCTGCTCAGTGCACTGGAGCTGCTGCAGTGGTACAAGCACAGTGGTATAAGTTAAAAGCCAGCTATGTTGTGTCTGGGCTCTGTTTTTCTCCAGGGAAGGGGCTGGGAGTAGTGGAGAGAAATGCTGAAATGCCAGAGGAAGGAATAGCTTGAGAGGAATAGTTGAAGAGTTTGTCCTGAGGCGTAGTTTGCAGACAGTGTGTTAAAATCGCTGGAGACATGGTCTGTTCCGTCTTGAGAGCCAGGAATTGGTTTTGGTATTTGATTTAGAAATGGAAACCATACACATGTAAAATATAACTTAATTTTACTTGGCTGTACTTGCTCACCTGCTGTTCTCAGATTCTCCTCTGCATTGTCATTCTCGGCTTTCCTGCCCTGCATGTTCCCTGGGTGAGCTCTAGTGCATCTTTTCTCATCTCTCTAAACCTTCCTGGAGGGCTTTGTATCAGGATTGCAAGCACCCACCTGTGTGTCCCTTGTACCTTTCAGCTGTGTTTGGGGAGGTGGTGATGACAGCCTTTGTGGTTACAAAGGGTTTGCCCCTTGGTGCTTTCTAGGTGCCGGTCACCTGGATGATGTCACCATCACAAGTGCTCGTCCCGCACCTGGTGTGCCCGTGGCCTGGGTGGAGAGCTGCTCGTGTCCAGTGGGCTACGAGGGGCAGTTCTGTGAGCGCTGCACCGCTGGGTACCGGCGCGAGAGCCCGAGTCTCGGGCCCTACAGCCCCTGCGTGCCTTGCTCCTGCAACGGGCACAGCGAGACGTGTGACAACGAGACAGGTGAGAGGGGCTGACCGAACAGGGAGCGGCAGGAGGGTGGCTCTTCCTTTCTGGGCTGGACAAGGAAGCAAAGCTCACGTCCCTCTCTGTTGCAGGCAAGTGCAATTGCAGGGATAACACGGCGGGGACTCACTGTGAGAAGTGCAGCGATGGGTATTACGGCGACGCCACGGCCGGCACAGCCTCGGACTGCCAGCCCTGCCCGTGCCCAGGCAGCTCGAGCTGTGCCATTGTGCCCCGCACCAAGGAGGTTGTGTGCACCAGCTGTCAGGCTGGCACTACAGGTGTGTTCCTACACAAAACCTATTTCTCTACATCTGTATGCTTGTGGAAGTGTGTCTCCTTCCGGTTCTTGTTCTCTGATCCAGTTTCAGAGTGAGTAGCTCTGAAAGCTGCTGTGTCTGCTGGTTCAAATCCTTCTCCCTTCCTCAGCCCTATTTTGTGTCCCGTGTGAGTCTGGGGGTTCACATGTTTCTTGTGCGTGTTTCTTGAGAACAAAAGGCTTGATCTGCAAAGTCTGACCATTTCTGTACTGTATACAAGAGCCATGCTGCCTTCCAGTAGAGCTCTGATGGCATGATGTTGGGCAAAAAATAGATTTAAAAGAGCCAGGAAATAAATAAAATTAGCAGGTGCAGTTTGCCAGCAAGTGAGGCACTACAGGATGCTTCCTAGGAAGAGCAGGAAGGCTGCAGTGACTCAGAAACACTGCTCCAAAAAACCACAAGATTAAACTAGCATTCAGCAATTTTAAGGAGGAATATGTGAACAGATACAGAGCTTTTCTTCTTTGCAATAAGCTGTGAAGTCCAAGCAGGTAGCTGAGTTGTTAAGCAGAAACTTTTGTTCTGCCTGTGAACAGCAAGGATGCCATAGGATGGTTGGCAGCCTTCATGTTTCTCTGCTGATTTTATGCTTGGTGTGTCAGAGTCCAAAGTACAGAATACCTGTAAATTCTTGAGTGCTTAGGAAAGCTTCTGACCAAGCACAGAAGCAGCTCATGTGGGTTCCTGTGGGTGCCACTACATTGTGAACCAAAGCAGAGTCCAGGTTCCCTTCAGTGCAGGTGTCTGTAGCAGCTGATCTTTCTTGTAGCTATGTGATTGCAGAAGAGTTCCTCCTGTCTCACACCACCTTTTTGGGAAGTGAGGGAAAAGGGGGTTTGTGTGTGCAAGAACTGCATAAGAAATGGAGCTCATAACTGGCTGGGGGGGTCAGGTCTGCAGTAGGTGTAGGAAGCTGCTGAATCGGATGCTTCAGTGGCTGCCTGTGGAGGTTTGGCAGGTCTCATTGGCAGTGGAGCTTCCTGAAGCAGTGATCCCCCATGGAACTCTACCTATTCGGATTCTTACATTAACAACAAATTGCAGCAAATAGCTTTGGTCTAAAGGGATAGGAGGGGAAGGAAGAATGAAAATAATTCATAATGCAAAGTTCCAGTGAAAAATCGGCCTGAATTTAGAGATGAGGAGGGATTTGTGGGATTTTTCAGAAGGATGAAAGGGAAGAAGCTGCAGAGTTTACTTTTCAGAAGGGGCAGCAAAGGGGATCCCTGTGAGATGGCAGCAAAGGGCGTTGTGCTGCAGCAGCTGTGTCTGTGTTGTGCCCCAGGCAAGCGGTGCGAGCTGTGCGACGATGCCTATTTCGGAGACCCTCTGGGCAGAAGCGGTGCCGCGAGGCCCTGCCGCCAGTGCCAGTGCAACGACAACATCGACCCCAACGCCGTGGGCAACTGCGACCGCCAGACCGGAGAGTGCCTCAAGTGCATCTACAACACCACCGGCTTCTACTGCGACCGCTGCAGGGACGGCTTCTTCGGCAACCCCCTGGCCCCTGACCCTGCTGACAAGTGCAGAGGTGAGACTTGCTGCTTCTTGCGTTTAAAAATGGCTTTGTCCCCAGGAGCTGCTTGTCAGGCGCTCTCTTGTGCCCGTCATCAGCAATGTGTGGCTTCACCCTGGTTTGGTGGTTCAGGCTTGCTAGAAGTCCTTGTGTTTGTTAGTGTTACCAAAGCAAAAGCATTGTGCAGTGCAGGGACTGGCTGGCCATGTGGTTTGGATCCAGGCCCCTTAGGGTAAGTACCAACACCACAAGAGATTTCTAACTTTGTGCTTGTTTCTTCACACCTTTTTATTTTTGCAGCTTGTCACTGCAATCCCTATGGCACAGTGAATCAGCAGATGATCTGCAATCAAGTGACTGGGCAGTGTGAGTGCTTGTCCCACGTCACTGGGAGGGACTGCAGTGCCTGTGAGCCTGGATACTTCAACCTCCAGAGTGGACGTGGCTGCGAGAGGTGAGGTTTGCCTTGGTTTGGGATAGAGAGACCCTGGTTTTGGAGGGTCTGTGCTTACATTGTGCAGGAATGTAATGTTTTTCCACAAGTAACATGTGTGCATCTGCTGCTGTGGGTGGGGAAGAGCAGTGGTCAAGGGGCAGTTACTAAGTCTGTACAAAAAAGCCTGACTTAAAAATAGCTTTATAAAGAGCTCTAAATCAGGGTTTTAAATAGAAAACTGACACATGACTTTGTGATTGTAGCAGGGGCTTGTGGGTTCCTTTTTTAGTGCAGGCAGCAAGTGACTTTGCATGGTTCAAAAGCTCAGTGCCTCACCTGCTGCATCCACACAGCAAGAAAAGCGAATTTTGGCAAATGCAAATGTTGAACTGCACTCTTCAGAGAGGCACTTTGCCCCATGTGTCCCTTCTGCACTATTTGACGTGTGCCTGCCTCCCCCAGGTGCAACTGCCACGCGCTGGGCTCTACCAACGGGCAGTGCGACATCCGAACGGGGCAGTGCGAGTGCCAGCCCGGCGTCACCGGCCAGCACTGTGACAGGTGTGAGGGCAACCACTTCGGCTTTGGCTCTGAAGGCTGCAAACGTAAGTCTGAGGGGCCACACTCAGGCAGGTGGGAAGGATGGTGCACACCCAGCCTTGCCTTTGCTTTCCTTCTGCCCCTGGGAAGGTATTTTGTCACCTCGCTCCCCATCACAGCGGAAGTTGACACTTTTATGTTCACACTGTGTGGGACAAAATTTGATTTCTGTACTCTAGCTTATCCCTTTCTTCTTTTTTTACCTTTTTCTTGTCTGACTTACTAGATATCCAACTTAGTAGATACCTACTTCTCCTTGGTGTAAATATATTCTCTGCATCTTGGCCTCCAGCAGCCCTGTTTCCTAATGTGTTCCGGCACAGTTACTCTGCAGATGGCCTCAGTTTACAGATTCTGCCTTGAGGAGCAGCTCATCTTTTAAACATGATTGCAAAGCAGGATGATTGAAACTTTCCTCATTGCTACTGCTGCCTGTAAAGAACAGGAAATCTAACTGCACTTGGTTACAGTGAAAGGGGGTAGAGTGATCCTTTGTGGGAGAGGTAATGGCAACACTGAACACACACAGTGAATGTTGGATCCTGCTTGTGAGTAGAAGCACTGTGATCAGGAGCGAGTCCAGCTGTAGGTCTGGCAGACATTTTAGGGTATGAATGATATCCTGTTATCCTGTGAGTTTTAGGGTATTTCTGCCTCTTCTGCAGTCTGACCGAGTTTCCCTTCCCTGCAGCCTGTGACTGTGATCCTGAGGGCTCGCGATCCCTGCAGTGCCGGGAGAACGGCCACTGTGAGTGCAAGGAGGGCTTCGTGGGGAGCCGCTGCAACCAGTGTGAGGAGAACTACTTCTACAACCGCTCGTGGCCGGGCTGCCAGGAGTGCCCAGCCTGTTACAGACTGGTGAAAGATAAGGTAAGGCTGCAGACACTGCTTCAGTACCACTGGAGACAGTGGCACATGTCCACTCGTGCAGCATTGCAGCCCGTGGCTGTTGGTGGTTGCTGAAACCAGAGAGGCTCCAGGTGCTTTGCTGTGTCGTAGCTGTGCTCTGTTCCTCTCACGTAGGTGGTGGAGCAACGTCAAAGGCTGCAGGAGCTGGAAAATCTTATAGGAAATCTGGGTACCAGAGAAGACACTGTAACTGATGAAGCCTTTGAAGAGCGGTTGAGGCAGGCAGAAAGGGAAGTTAACGAGTTGCTCCACGAAGCACAAAAGAGCAAAGGTGAGTTGACCTGATCAGGCATGGACCAACTAAACGAGTTCTTTGCCTGATGTTCCTGTTCCCTTTGAAGACAGCATGTTTTGTTTCAGGCCAGTGCTGTGCTCCAGGATTGACAGCAATTTCAGGCAGCACTGAGTCAGTGAATGTTATTATCAAAACAACAGTGCCTGTGCTTTTATCCGTGCTGTTCTACCAGCAGTCTCTGTTGTAAATGGAAGTAAAGATCTGCCTCTAGCTCTGTATGGATGCAAGTGTTTTGTGTGTTACCCTCTTCTCTAGATGCAGAGGAGGGTTTTATTTGTTAAACAAGCAGAAAACTTTACAGTATACTTCTTATGCTTTAAATTTGTTCAGATATCTTGGGATCAAGTCGTTCTTGTTGGGATATCATCAGCCATCACAATGAAGGCTTCAAAATCCTGATGGCAAACTTAATTATCCCTCCATAAAGTATAGAATACTCTGAAGAGTGCTGTTTTTCCTGTTAAACTTTGCTTCAAATTGATTCTTGCATTGTCACCCCTACCATGGTATATCTGTGAGCAGGATGTTTGTGACAGTGATTTGCCCTTAGCACCTCTTTAATGTATAAGATGACATGTGTTTTGGAAAAGAGAACCTTGAAGAAGATTATTAACTTTACAGTAAAAGTTGTTCCCCTAGGAGTTGGTTCAGTGATTTCAGACCACTTTGGGAAAATTTGTCCCCTTTGTGTGAAGCTGGGAAAAAGCTAACAAGCATCTAATGCTGGCATTTGCTTGAGAAGGTTCCTGCCAGTGAGAATGGTCATTTAAGCTTTTCTCAGGCAGATTTATACTGCCTGCTTGGCATCCATGCCTAGATAATAGTCCCACATAAGGGGAGATAGCAGAGTGGGGATTGGAGAAAGATGAGGGAATGGATTTGGTTTTGTGGTGGAATTTTTGATCTCTCTTTCCATGTCTTGGAATCATAGAATCATTTCATTTGGAAAGACCCTTAAGATCCAAGTCCAACTGTTCTCCATCCCCCAGCACTGCCAAGGCCACCACTAGCCCATGTCCCCAAGTGCCACATCCACACAGCTTCTACATCCCTGCAGGGATGGTGATTCCACCATTTCCCTGGGCAGCTGTACAAGGGCTGGACAGCCTTTTAAGTGAATAAATTTTTCCCACTATCCAACCAAAACTTCCCCAGGCGCAGCTTGAAGCTGTTTCATCTCATCCTGTCCCTGTTTCTTGCAAGCAGAGCCTGGCTCCCCTGGAGGAGCCTCCCTAGGGATCCCTCCTGCAAGGAATTGTGCACTCTCCTGTCAGGGAGTTGTGGAGAGCCAGGAGGTCCCCTCTGAGCCTCCTTTTCTCCAGGCTTAACCACCCCCTACTCCTTCAGCTGCTCCTCATCAGACTCTTGCTCCAGACCCTTCCCTGGCTCCAGGTTCTTCTCTTACTAAGAGGGCAAGGTAAATGCAACAAAAACAACCCTTGCAAAAATCCATGCACACCTGTTAGGAGTTATTTCTGGTTTTCTGTGGTAGTATGTTCTTGAAATGTGTCAGATGTTCATGTTCAACACTTAAGATGTGCTTCAAGGTCAAGGTATTTGGGAAAAAACATAATTTTGGCATTCTGCAGGCTTCTGCTTGCACTTCAATTCTTGATAACCCTCTCGACTTTTCAAAAGTGACTGCTGTGGTTGTGAGGCACATACCTGTGCTTTGATGCCACCATTATTAATATGCTGTTGTGGAGAGTTACCTGATGGTCCAAAGATTTGGTGAAGTTTGGGTGCCTTATAAGTCCTACATATGGGAGAACCAA
Source organism: Notiomystis cincta (assembly GCA_013398075.1). Taxonomy (NCBI): domain Eukaryota; kingdom Metazoa; phylum Chordata; class Aves; order Passeriformes; family Notiomystidae; genus Notiomystis; species Notiomystis cincta. The sequence goes on from VZRX01023837.1 coordinate 93,142, forward strand.
GGCTGTGTCCTGCCAGCTTTTGTCAGCCCTTTGGTTTGGGGAGTTTGGAGTGGGTTTTCTGTTCCACACAGCTCCTAGCTGCTCCCTGTGGAGCTCCTTATGTCTTTCTTCAGTGTAGCCATTGTTGCCCTGAGTGTGGAAAAATGTACATCTGCACTATTCCTCAGTCTCTGCTTAATTTCTAGGAGTTAAGCTAAAGAGAATTCAGAAAACAGACATTTTGTACCCAGTGAGAAGCAGCTCTGTTGTCATTTTAAGTCAATGAGAGAGGTAAAACATGATTCTGAACACAAAATCTCCCATCAGAGTCAGTTCCAACACCCAGTAAGATTGTCTTAGTGGCTTTTCATTTCTCCTGTTTGGTGCACATTCTGATGATGGCTTTGATCTCCAGCTAAGTGATTTGTGAAATGGCTTTGCTGGTTCCCCTTCAGTAGGGGATTAATCTACCAACACGCTGCCTGTGGTGGTAATCTCCTGCTCCAGCTTCTCTTCCTGCTCTAATTAATTTTGCTTCCTCTCTTTTCTGTTGTGTGTTTCAGATGTAGACCAGGGCCTCATGGATCGTCTCAAAGACATCAACAGCACCTTGATGAGTCAGCTCAACAGGCTGAGGAACATCCAGGACACAGTGCAGGACACGGAGAACCTGGCAGAGCAGGCCCGGGTGCGGGTGGAGGACACCGAGGACCTGATCAGCTCGGCTTCTGATATGCTGGAGAAGGCCAAGATGGCAGCTGACAACGTGGTGAGTGTGCTGAGATCCCACACACCTGGGAGAGGGTCAGGGCCTCTCCTTCTGTGTGCTTCTCCACTTGCTCTCTCCCTAACACAGCAAATTTGCCTCAAGATCACGGGAAATCAGTGAAGGAAGTTCACCACTGTCTGGCACAGATTGTATCTTAACCCAGACCAACACAAAAGGTCCTAAATAAATATAAGCACCATTGTTTTTCAAGGGATAACCAGTGGTGGAAACAGCATGGGCTTAAGCAAAACATACAGAGAAGTGAGAAGTAGGTTAGACACATCTCTAAGCATTAGATTATGACAATAAATATTTAAAGCAAAGACAAATAAAAGATGAAAAAAGAGCTTTAAGGTTTTTTTTTTTCCTTTCTTTTTCATTTCCAGTCCATTACACCTCCAGAGCAGAGTGGGGACCCCAACAATATGACTCTGTTGGCAGAAGAGGCCCGTAAACTGGCAGAAAGGTAGGCTGTGGCAAGACACATTCTGTGTCAGGTCCGTGCTCTTCCCTACAAGGAGGAAGCAGAATTGAATTTGCTGGGTAGGAAACACACACCCTTTGCTGTGTAAGAGACTGATGCTGTGGGATGATGGCTGTGTGGCACTGAGGGCAAACATTACTCATGTGGATGACAGACATGACAACCATATTACATTGCAAATATTTCAGCATCTCCCATATGTAAATATGGAGGGAGGAAGGAAGGAAGGAAGGAAGGAAAAAATCTATTGGCAGACAAATCTAATGGCATTATTATTCTTTTGTCATCTTGTCCAGGCACAAAAAGGAAGCTGATGAGATTGTTCGCATGGCCAAGGCTGCAAATGATACTTCCACGGAAGCCTATCAACTGCTGCTGAAGACCCTGGCTGGAGAAAACCAAACTGCACTTGATATTGAGGAGCTTAATCAGAAGTGAGTCAGTAACAGAACATTGTTTTTATTCCCTGACTTTAGAGCAGTGCTTAAAATTAAGACAACCCTCTGTATGCTTTGGATTTTCCAGGAAGTGATTTTCAATTTGTAGCCTCTCTACTCTCTAAGTTCAGTTCTACAAAAAATACTGTTACATAACTGGATCCTTGGGTATTTTTTAGGTACAATCAAGCAAGGAATATTTCTCAAGACCTAGAGAAACAGGCCAACAGGGTGCTTGTGGAGGCAGAGGAAGCTGGAAACAGAGCCCTGCAGATCTACGCTAATCTCACCAGCCTGCCTACTGTGGATTCCACAGGGCTAGAGGTACATGTGGGCACCATCATGTGCAGCATTTCCTGAAGATTGCTAGGTTGCTGGCATACTTTCCATGTGTTCTTCTAATGTTCTCTGCATAAAACAGTCTGTGGGGTTTTTGTCCATCTAGGCCTAATCCAGCTTTTAATTTATGCAGGAGATTTAAATGCAGAAAATGACCTACATAAACCGCACCTCCCCCAGTCTCTGAAGGACAAAAATCTAAGTGAAACGTTTGCCAAACATCTTGGCTTGAATGTAGAAGTGCAAAAATTTACCACCTGTTCAGGAATTCTTTAACATTCAGGAATCTCTGTGTGTGATTTCTACCTGCAGAATGAAGCAAATAAAATCAAGAAGGAAGCAGAGGAACTGGATCAGCTAATTGCCAGGAAGTTAAAAGATTATGAGGACTTGAGAGAAGATATGAAAGGAAAGGAGCTAGAAGTAAAGAACCTTTTGGAGAAGGGGAAGACAGAGCAGCAGGTTGGTTCTGCTTTGTTGGAGGCTTTTGTTTCCTGGGGAAAAAAAAAACAAGGAAGACAAGTAACTGGCCAGATGTGAAGATATCATCTTATTCAGTCTTAGTTTTACTTATTGATTATGAGAATGCTGAAGAAGGGCCCCAGAAAGGAGATGCAGAAAGCTGTAAAAAGCAATGGCTTTGAGGCTTTATGGGAAAATAGGAGATAGTTGCAGATGTGGTGTCAAGTTTGTATTGATAACAGTATTCCCAAAGTACATACACTCACTTGGTCTCAGAGGGAGCACTGCTGTTCTGGATGCCGTTGTTGTGTGAGGCTTTTTCCTACACTTCCACGATTGTCCTTCAGAAAGTGGGAATACATTGATACATGTCCTGTCTCCTCAGACTGCAGACCAGCTCCTGGCTCGAGCAGATGCAGCAAAAGCCCTGGCTGAAGAAGCTGCTCGGAAGGGCAATGGCACACTACAGGAGGCCAATACCATTCTCAGCAACCTGAAAGGTAAAGAGGAAGCACTTGCAGTGAATCCTTCAGTTCCAGTGTGACGAGTCACTTGGCAATAGGATATTCTGGTTAAAGAGGCCCTGCTATTGCCCTTACCTGAGTGTTGGCTGTGTTCTTTTGGCTCGTTTTTCTTTAGTGAAAAAGCACAAGTGTTTTCAGGGACTGGAAATTTCCTTTTAGCTTCCTTATTTAGCATCAGATGATGTGACCCCAGTTTGCTCTTCATCCCTCCCATGTCGGGGCAGCAACACCTTGGGCAGCTCGGTCAGAAGAGCATCCCAAGGCTCTTCTGGAGCACGTGCTAAGGGTGTGCTTTGCCCCCAGACTTCGACAGGCGGGTGAACGATAACAAGACGGCGGCCGAGGAGGCGCTGAGGAAGATCCCGGCCATCAGCCAGACCATCGCGGAGGCCAACAACAAGACGCGGCAGGCGGAGCTGGCGCTGGGCAGCGCCGCCGCCGACGCCCGCGAGGCCAAGGGCAGGGCAGACGATGCTGAGAAGATAGCCAGCTCCGTTCAGAAGGTGGGTGTGCTGCAGCTCGCCCCCGCCGAGATCCTGGGCGTGGCTGCATGGACTGCTGTTACTGTATCCTTGGGTTCTCTGCCCTAGTCCCCCCCGCGAGTGCCAGATATGGCAAGAGAGGGAATCGGTTCCTTTTGGAGTTCTGCGCCTTCACCGCCTTTATCCGTCCTCTCCCACCTGTTGGCTGCAGAGTGCTGCTGCTACCAGAGCCGAAGCTGACAAGACCTTTGCTGACGTGACAGGACTGGCCAGGGAAGTGGATGACATGATGAAGCAGCTGCAGGACGCAGAAAAAGAGCTGAAGCAAAAGCAGGCGGATGCTGAGCAGGATATGAAGATGGCAGGCGAGGTAAGTACTGCTGGCAGGTGACAGCAGTGGCTCGGAGCTGCCTTCTCCCTGCTCTGCTGGTGATGAAGGCTTTCCTCCTGCTCTCCTCTTGCAAAGGCAGTGCTGGGTCCAGCCAGTATTCCAACTCTTCTAAGTTTTAAGTGGGACTGAAAAGGAGACAAGTTCTGGTGCATTAGCATAGGCTTCCTGCTGAAATTTGAAAGCTGCTTTTTCTTTTATTTTAACTAAAACCTGACTGTAACCCTATTGATTCCATCCTGGTTTTTACTGCAAAATCCTGCTCAGTTTTCAGGGATCCCTACCCTGAAATATTCAGAAAACTGATTCAAACTTGAAGATTATCAGTCTTCTCCCTAGGCCTGTGATAAAGATCTTTGTGCAGGATTGTTCTCCTGGAGTGGGGAGGCAGCAATGTGGTGACTAACTGCAGAGGAGAGCCATCAGTTTTGTAATTCCTACACTTTTTCTGTGCTCTCACCTATTTTTTTTTACATCCTACAGGCCTCACAGGCCGCCCAGGAGGCAGAAGACAATGCAAGGAAGGCTAAGAACTCTGTCAACAGCCTACTCACTGTCATTAATGACCTGTTGGATCAACTAGGTAGGACTGTCTTTAATGGGCTCTGTGCCTTTGAATGTTTTCCTGATGTGTGCTGGCTTTCCTGACGGTGTTGTTTGAGGAACCAGATGGATCTGTTGACCTCTTGAAATGGGGTTTATGTGGTTTTAGCAAGGACTTCAGGTTTTTTTCCTTTCCCAAGTAGCCTCAGAGCTTGTTGTGCAATGTTCAATGTTGGTTTTCTGCAAACTGAAGATGTCTTGAGGCAGTAGAGATGTCACTCATATGGTTTGTCCTGTTTCAGATGCTGCCTCTAATGCAGAGATGGCCTGATGGAGATCTGCTGTGGGCTGAGCTGTGTGAGCACCCAGGGTGTTGAAGGGGTTTTAATGCACTTCACTCTTTGCTTTTGGCTTTTTTCAGGGCAACTGGAGACAGTGGACTTGAACAAACTGAATGAAATTGAAGGTACCCTGAACAGTGCCAAAGACCAGATGAAAGATAGTGACCTGGACCAGAAAGTGTCTTTCCTTGAGAGAGAAGCCAAGAAGCAAGATGATGCAATACAGGCCTACAACAGGGACATTGAAGAGATCCTGAAGGACATTAACAACCTGGAAGACATCAGGAAGACCTTGCCATCTGGCTGTTTCAACACCCCGTCCATTGAGAAACCCTAAGGGTGCACTGGGGGTGGGGGGAATCACCCCAGTGAGTGGTGGTTCTGCCACAGAGTGCCTTAACACACATTACCTTCTCCAAATCCCCAACTCTTTGCCTCTTGCAACCACTGTTTTCTTTTCAAATCAGGATAAGTTGAAAGTTTGGTTTGTTTTTTTGGTTTTTTTTTTTTTTTTGGAGAAGCAAATTAAATATCCGTCTTTGGGCATCAAAGGGTTTTTTTATATAGATTGTTTTCCTGAGCACTCCACCTTTGCCCCTTCCTGAGACAGTTTCCCTTTGATTAGTGCAAGGATGAGAGATGCTCTGGACTCTTTATACTGTGGTTCAGAAATAACCATGTGAGCTGTATACAGCAAGGCAAAACTAACCCAACTTTCTCTCCTGTCTTCTCTCTTTGACTGTAAAATCCTCAGTCCTGGAGCTCTTTGGCCCTATGAAGGAAGGGGATGGCTACCAAAGTGTTACTGTAATGGCCAGTATAGCTGCACTCAGTTCAGATCCTTCTTCCCAGCTTGTAATCCTGTGAATTTATTTTTTTCATCATTACCTAGTGGCCAGTCCAGCAGTGTTGGTAGCCTTTGACAAAACAGCTGAAGCCTCTTTCTGAAATGCTTTCTGTGATGATGCATTACTCTGAGAAAAAGGCAACCTGTGATTGGAGCTCTTTGGGAAGATGGGATACTGGTGGAGTGGTGGGTCTTGCCAGCCCCTCTCCTGTTCTGTGGAGAAGTTTTGGGTCTGGACTTAAAGCTGCTCCCTACTGGGTAGTTCAGACTGCCAGAGTGTGGAAACCATGAGCTGCATTTCCATCTGTTGCTACTGAATTTCCAGAGGATCTGGTTTTCTGGGCTTGGAATGTCTGACTGACAGATGAGTTTGCTGAAGCAGGACAAGTCTTTGCTGAAGAGGAGAGCTGCCATCCAGAGAGCTCTGACAGCTGCACTGGCCTCCATGCTGAATGTCTTTCAGTGAGGAAGGAAAGGAGCACATGAGTGGAAATGGAATGGTCTTTTTTTCTCCTCTTTTTTTTTCTGAAGGAGGACAGTGGCATTTTTATCTCTTCTGCCATTGCTCTGGCCTTCTGTCTGTTTTAAAGCTGGCAGAAGACCTGGAATTCCCTGGTGCCCTCCTTTCTTTGTGCCTCTGGATCTCCCAGTCATGGTAAAGCTACTGCAGCACAGGGACCTCAGGCCAGGCTCAGATGGCAGCTCTGCCTTTTACACCACTCCCACTGCTTCCCTGCATGCTCCCTCCCCAGGCACTGCTCACTGGGGCTGGGTGGGAGTGGCAGGGAGCCCCTCACTCCCAGACCAGAGCATCCTCTGCAGCTTCCTCCTTGCCTCCAGCCTGGCATCCCTCCCCCCTTCCCCTGAGATCCAGTATATGTCTATCCTTAAACACTATGCAACTTTGTACGTTTGCGTAGCGGGGAAAAATTATTATCTGACACACACTGGTGCTATTAATTATTTCAAATTTATGTTTTTTGTGTGAATGTGATTTTTTTTTTCAGTTTTTTTTTTATCATGACTACAGTGTGAGGAAGTCTCTCGTGTGTGTGTGGGTGTGTGTGTGTGTGTGTGTGTGTGTAAATATACTCAGCCATATTTCCAGAGTGGCACAGCCTGGCCTCCTCTGTGTGCTTTCCTCTGTAGCCATCAGGGCATGTGCACCATGTATCACCTCTCTCTGCATCATTCCCTTAACACTTGGGATTTCTCCTAGCTGGGCTCCTGCTTGCTTCCCTCTACCATATCCCCAGCACCCATCCATAACCACTTTGCCTGCTGGGTGGATGCTTGCCAGCCCTGTCTCCAAAGCCAGCCCTGCCCCGTGGTGCCTGCAGCTCCTAGTTCTGTGTCCCTTGTTCCCTGGGATGCTGTGCCAGGAGTGGGACAGGGCCTGTGGCTTTGCAGCTGGGCTGTGAGGAGCCATAGCACTGTTGGGAGACCAGACCCAAGGCTGAGGTGATGGGAGAGCTGCATTTGGGGACATCTTGAGACCACTGTGCAGGGCAGGAGGCTTGGTGCAGACAGTGCTGCTGGGCAGGGGCTGTTTCCAGCAAACTCTGCATGGCCCTTATATCCCTTCCCTTGATGATTGTGGGATTCTGTTTCTGCCTGGAAGCACCTGTGGAGGAGAGCTCCCTGTGCCTGAACAAACAGAAACATTGGGTTGCTCTGGGAAGATGGCTGTGATCACATCACCTCTGCCAAGACTGTGAGAAGAGCAGATGTGAAGATGTGTGCATGCCCTGGCTGACCTCAGGCCTAAGGTTTCCTGCTTTCTTGTGGTTTTTGGTTTGTTTTTTTTTTTTTTTCCTTAAACCGTTTTTAACAGAATTTTATTTTTAAATAAAAAAAAAATCTTTATAAGCGATCTCTTAATCAGTACTGCATTACAGCCATTATTCATTGTATAAGTCCAGTTATTTCTTTACATAATGTGATGATGAGACAGTTGCTGGTGGAGTGCTGGGTGTCACAGATGACATGTGACATCCCTTCAATCACCTTATTCCTGACTGTGGCCCCCTCAGTATGTGCCTTCACTCCAGCTTTTTTTGCCTTAATCTGTGGTCTTGCCGTCTGGGGCAGTGAACAAAATGCAACACTTGCAGTTTTTATGTATAAAACAGTATTTCTTATTTATAATAAAGTCTGAATATTTGTAATCCCTTACACCTGGGCATTCTGTTGAGTATTGCTTTATTTTTGGTGGTAGGGTATTGATGGTGATGTGTCTCAGTTGCAAGATTCACCTCTTGCTCCTCAGACAGCCTGATTTGGTATAGGAAAAAGGGAGAAGAAACTTGGAAGTGCATGTGGTGGGATACAGATGACAAGGGTGGTGGTTTTTACTTGTGTCCACTGCTCCACTGCCATGGCTGTGATGGATTTTAAGGTGCTGGTTTTCCAGGACTTAGCACCAAAAACATAGTATGTTTCTAATACTGTTGGAGTGGCACTGAGGAACTAGGGGGAGTTTATTTACACTGTAAGGGTAAAATCTTTTTTACTAAGCAGGTAGAAAAGGGGTGGGGCTCCTGGGAAAAAAAAAAAAAACCAAAAAAAAAAACCAAAAAAAAAAACCAAAAAAAAAAACCAAAAAAAAAAACCAAAAAAAAAAACCAAAAAAAAAAACCAAAAAAAAAAACCAAAAAAAAAAACCAAAAAAAAAAACCAAAAAAAAAAACCAAAAAAAAAAACCAAAAAAAAAAACCAAAAAAAAAAACCAAAAAAAAAAACCAAAAAAAAAAACCAAACAAAAACCTGAATAAAGAACCTGAATTTACTGGGAACTGCCACAAATCTGGGTGCTCTGTGTTGTTCCTGGGTCCTGTCTCCCAGAGCCTGGGATAAATCTTGTTCCTGAATTAAGCAAATTTTTAAGGACAGATTGCAGTGATAAGAGACTAGGCTGTTCTGCATTCACACTTCTCTTGCAGCCCCAGCTGGATTTCTGTTACTTTTCTCAGCAGAGGGAAATGCACAGGTCTCATTAACTTGCATCAGAGCTAATCCCATCTCAGCTGGTACATTCTTACTATTTTTGCATGTCAGTTTGTGTACTTTCAACATTTCATTCTTCAGTTGTCACTAATGAATTTGTTTTCTAAAATACCTCTTTTTTTTTTTTTTTCTTGCCATTGTTTTTGTGAAGCAAATCCTAGCTGGTAAAATCTGGCTGAGGTTTCAGCTGGAGTGTGAGGAGAAGTCAGGGAACAGAGAATTGGGTGGTGGGACAGTTCTGACCTTGCCTGGGCTGTAGGTTCACATGCAGCCTCTTACCATTTTGAGGCTAAAATGGTTAGGTTAGGAAGCAAGTCTGTGTCCTCTGTTTTATCTTCAGGATTTTTATCTCCAGAAGTTTTCTGTGGGCATTGTGCAAATGTGTCTCAGAGGTGATTGTGAAGGAGGATGAGCTGCTCATTCATGTGTTTTTCAGAGGTGATGTTGGAGGATGGTGAAGGGTGAGGAGGCAGAGTAACCTAAATGGATGCTCAGAAATCTCTTACAGGGAGGAGCAGACCCACCTCCAGGGACCATGAGGATGGCTTACAGGTTGCCAAACTGTTTTACCAATATGTTGAAGCCCAAGTAGAGATGCCCTCCTCAGACAGTCTGCTCAGTGTAGCCAGACATGAGGGTGGGTGAGGAGGCACCTTGCTGGCAGTGACCAAGCCATGCTCTGGTAGCCTTTATTCTCCTTCAGCTCTGTGTGTTTCTTCTCACTGCCCAGGTTCAAGCTCCATCATCTCCCTTGTGCTCTCTGGAGAAGCAGGAGACAGGCAAGGGGCAAGGTGAGCAGTGGGGAGGGCTTGGTCAGACCTGAGCTGGGTTCCCTCTCACTTCTGGGGAGGACAGGATATTGTGACAAGTTAAAAAGTGCTGGGAACAACTGCCTGGAGGAGACATCTCTGGTGTGTTTGTGTGGACCTGAGGCAGTGGAGGAGGTCATACAGCTGTCACATCGAGCTGGCAGTGTCCTGTGCTCCCCATCTACAGCCATGACATGTTGGACCACATTCTAGTTATTTTTTCTAGTTGGCTGCTGGCCTGATGCTTTCAGTGTGCCCTCATCTCAGAAACATCAGGAATGCCTTGTAAAAGTTATCCCCCAGAGGCTGGGCATGGGGACAGGGTTGGATGGCAAAGCTTTCTTCCTTCAGCCCTGTTTGTCTCACCCCTCGCTGGTCTGGGCAGGGCACAGGCAAGGCAAGGCCAGACATGACAGCACTTCCTCCCTGCCCTGCCCCAATTGCTCACTGCTGGCATGATCCTTGCCTGCTCCCTGCCTCCCTCTGCCCATCCTGGGGGCTCTGGCTGTAATGTGGGCTTTCTCCCAGGCACCCAAATGTCAGAGGAGAGACTGAAGTCCAGGCTCCTTGGTGATACCAGCACATCATGATCACTGATTTTCCATACTGTGAGCAAATTCCAGAGGATTTCTTCCTGGAGGACTTGGCTGAAGTAGGCTTGGGGGATGCAAGGGTTGACCTGGGCTGCAAGGACTCAGAGCATCATGGTGTTCATCTGGCATAAATCACCCAAATGGGTTTTGTCCCTTGCTTGCATTTATAAAGCCATCACTTCAGAGTTTTTACAGATCCATCAGCAAAATTTAGATTATTATGTTGTTTCACACTGGTTTTGGAGCCATTAATTCTGCCACAGCTGCATCCTCAAGGACTGATGAACTTGTGAACCATGGTGGTCTGCCTGCAGTAACAGGTTTTTTGGTTCTCTTGTGAATGAACATAAAATATCTTCAGAAGGACTTTTCTTGTGTTGCAGATTAAAAGACAGGGGTTTTTCAGTGAAATAAAACTGTTTCATTGCAGTGTTTGATGAGCACTGTTCTTTATGCCTCCCTTTGCTTACATTTTTGCTTATTCTGAAAGGTAAAACATCTCTGTTAATCATGTTGGTGTGAGACCTTTGCTGAGGCATGCTGCCACATGCAGCAGTGGGACATTCGCTCTGTGGAGGGTGGTGGGCAGCTGCTCCTTCCAGATTGGGTGTGTTTAGAAAATCAGGGCCCCAGGAAATACATTTTGGTGGTGTCATGGCATGTGGTTTTCTGAGGTCATCTTTAAGCATAGTGGCAGATGACAAGGTGAGAGCAACCTGAGTCAATAAGCAGAGATGACTGAGGAGTGAGCTATCACAGCCTTGTTTGCACAAGTGGACTGATAGGTGGGGTGGCAGTGGGGAGATAAAAGGGATAACGTGGAGGAGACAAATAAGGGAAAAGCTTCCTGATGGGGTGGGCTGGTTTTCCAAGAGAGAAGTCATCCAAGGACTGGGTGAGGTCTGAGGAACTGCTCTAGGGACCACGAGGTGATGACCTTCCCAAGCAGAGGTGTGTTAGTGGACAGGAAGGACACAGCAGAGGTGTTTTGGGCAAGTGATGCACTTAAGAGCAGAGGGGATTGTGTCTCCTTAGATGTATGAGTGGATCCTAAGAATTGCTGAAGTGGTGGGAACACCATAATTAATTTTATCTCACTTAAAAAAAGCAGTAATGAAAACCAGATAAAACAACCTTGGGTGCCAAAACCCACCATGCCACTATGGGCTTTGGGAAGCTGTGTCCCTTGTTGGGAACTGTATTAAGATCCAGCCAGTGAAATGAAAAGGAAACCTCCTGTTTATAAAAGTGAGTTGACTCAACGAGCAGAGGCAGGTGCGGCTGGCAAAGGGAGGTGCGGAGATGTGCTGAGTTCGGGCTGGCTGTGCCCATGAGATCACCAGGAGGCACAGAGGAAAGCCCTGTGAGTCAGCTCCAGGTGTCTGGAGGCTGTTGAGCAGCACCAGAGGCTCAGACAAGGAGCTCAGTGTTAATCACTCGTGTCCATCAGGCCTGAAGGGAGCAGCATGTCATGCCTTGGATTGAGTCTGGATCCCTTGTGTCTCTGGGGATGAACTCGTTGTGTGTTTTCATTCTATTTAAAGGTGCTCCTGGACACTCACAGTCACTTGTGACGGTAGGGGTCCCATGGCATTAGGCAGGGGCGCTGCTGTGATGCAGCATGAGGGCCTGTCCTTCACTGTGCCCCTCTGCTGGGCTGCCTTTGCAGGGCAGGTGGTTATGCTGGAGTCCTGCTTGTCCTGACCTGTGCAGGATGTGGAGAACACTTGCCTCCAGATTTCTCCATTCCCCTGCAGAAGTGGTCATGTCCTCCTGCAAGGCAAAAGCAGGGAGTGAGGTGGAACTGGCCTCCATGCCTTGTGTGGCTTTTGAGCTACCCTTGGGAACAAAGTGCTAATGGGCCTGGGGCTCTGGAGCCTGGCATCTTGTCAGCAGCCTCAGACAAGCATTTCCCCACTCCTCATCCTTCCTCTAGCATAAAAATGATGGAGCAAGTGAGGCCAAGGACCCATCTAAGCTCATTTTCCATCTCAGGAGCAAAAGCAGACAAGTACGTGTGATGATTTCTACCTCTGCCTCATTTCTAAGGTCTGGGGATTTCTTGAACTCGATGCTTATCTGGTAAATCCAAATCGATCTGCTTTCTGGGCATTTATTCAAGCTGACCTTGGGTCTCTTTGCACCCCCAGTCCTGCTCGTCACCTGAAATGAGCCCTGCAGGTCGGCAGCCCCCATCCGCCCTCCCCAGGCTTGCGGCGAGCTCATCCTGTTTCCTTTCGTTCCCTGCAAGCCTCCGGCGTGCCCGGACAGCCCGGCTCTCCCCAGCCGGCACCTGTGGAGGCGGCGGCGGCCGCGGGACGGAGCGGGACGAGCAGGAAGGGTCTCCAGGAGCTGCGGCTCTATTTTATTTCCTTGGGAGGAGGGTGCCTGCAGGAGGTTCCTGGGGCGCTGCGCCTCCTCAGTGCCCCTCTGTCGATGGGGCCCGCGCCTGTCTGCGCTCGCTGGGGGTTGGGTTCTTGCCGTGAGTCAACCCGCGGCCCGGGCGCTCCTCCTGCAGGGAGTGACTCAGGTGGAGCCGCCGATAAACGCGCCGAAAGGGCTCCGGGAGCGCTGTGCAGCCCCGCCGGGACGGGCGCCCGAAATGGCCGAGCGCTGGCTCCTGGGCCTCGCCTGCCTCGCCGCGACCCTGCTGCCCGCGGCCCTGAGCACCCGCAGCGGACAAGGTGAGGCTCGGGCAGCGGCTGTGCCGCCTCTGTGCCGGCACACGGGCTCTGCCCGTGCTGGGGAGGGCCGGCAGCTGGGAGCACGGGGATCCTGCCAGGGCACTCCTCCCTCCGGCCTGCGGGATTGATGCTGGGCCCGGGGGTGCTGCTTGGTATTCCTCCGAGGTTCAATATCCTGCGAGCAGCTGGTCTTGTCACTGGCATCCCCTTTCAGTAACTTATTTATGTGCAGTTACCTTATTGCTGTCGGTACAGAGCTGTGCTCCCAGGCTGGGATGCGGGCGTGAGCAGCAGCATCGCCCAGGCGGTGGCTGATCTGCCCATCAGTGCTGGAACTGAAACCTTCCCCAAGCCTGCAGAAGAGCTGAGACCATCCAGGACCCAATTTGCTGTAATGACATGGTGGTGGTTGGATTTTGTGCTCACAAGGCACCACAGCCCTGCCATATCCCATGGGAGACAGGAGCCTCCCTGAGAGCTTTAAAAATCCAGCAGATCCTCTTGCACATGCAGATCTCATGTAGTGGAGAGTGTCATGGAGGGAGATTTAAACCTGTCCAGCCCAGTGGTAATTCAGCTATCAGAATCTCAATTTCATTGGCCTATAGTCTGGAGATGGGTATGTTTGACCAAAATCAGGTTTTCACGTGTATTTGGTGAATACTGAGTGATTTAAGTTCTTTTTGGTCTCCAGTACTGTTGTTCTGAAATAAGCTTGCTGGGCTTGAACTTAAATTTTATCAGTTTTAAGTTTGGTGCAATGGGAAATAAGTGCTGAATAAGTGTTTTGGTTTGGTATTTGCTGAATAAGTGCTGAATAAGTGTTTTTTTCAAAAGAAAAACAATACCTGCTTTGCTTTACATGCTACTGGGTTAATTATTACACCGGCCTTAATTACATGCAAGTTTTAAAACAGTAGTATAGATTCTTCCCCTGCTCCTTCCTGGCAGTGTGTGGGAAAGTGCTGCTTTCCCAGGGACTCTTGAACCCCTTTCTGTGTGTGTGTAAAGCCTGTGGTTGATAAGGGTGGTGTTTTTATGCTGCAGCAGGCTTTGGGTGGGTTTGGTGGTGTAACACAGTCTGCTGACAGAGCCCCAGAAGCCCCAGGCAGGTCTCCCTGCAATGACAAAGCTGTGAAGCTGGGCAGTGGGGACACCCAGCCTTGTGGCAGCAGAGGGGACAGTCTTGTGGGTCACTGTCCCCAGAGCACAGAGTCCAGAATGGCTTTGTGTTGGCAAGGAGGCTTCCTTGCATGCAAAGCTCTGTTGTTCTCCTGATGGAAGGAGGGATCTTTGCAGGCTGGCTTGTGTTCAGGGCTGTGGGATCCTCACAGGCCCAGGGCCACCCTCATTGTCTGGTTTTGTGAATTTAAGGAGACAATTTAAGAAGCCCAAAGCTACCTGTCTTCTTCTCCGAGACGTTCTGATGTGAAAATTAATCTCAGCACAGCCAACAAGCATTTTTCATGCTTTATTCTGTGAGGGGGAGCTGGGGGAATGACATCCTGCTGGATGTATGCCATGGATCTCCTGCATCCTGACACAGCAGTGAAGAAACTCAGCTGCAAAGCTTCTCCTCAATGGAACCTGCTCTTTTCCATGGATGATCTCAGAGCAGAGCCTCAGGACACCTGGATACAGAAGTGATCCTGTCCTCAGATGGTCCTCATCCTCCAGCAGCTCCTTCCTGCTCCATCCTGTTATCAATTCCAGTGCCTTGCTCTTGATAAGGATTAGCCTGCCTGAGCTCCTGGGTTTCTGGGAGATAACCAGGAACAGACACACCAGGGCAGTGGTGGCACTAACCTGCCACAGCACCTTAAATGGCTTTAAATCAGTGAGAAATTTTTCCAGGGCTGGAGAGCTGTTTCCAAATGTGCTGCAGCAGGAGAGCAACACTCAAAGAAAGGTTTTCATTCCCTGGGGGAATGGTGTGCATGCCTGTAATTTAGCAACCCAGTAAATCCTCTGGATTGTGTAGGTGTAGGGTGATGCATGGGTGGAGTTCAACTCAAAGATCCTTATCAGTCCCTTCCAATTTGAGGTCTAGCAGGAGTGTGGAGGGATGGGAGTGGGATCAACCCAAGTGAGATCTTTCTGCTGTGAAGGTGAGCACAAATACTTGATGATAGTCCCACACTGCTGCTCTCCATTGGTCCTCTCTGTTGTCCACGCCCTTTGGTCACTGGTGACGCTCTCTGAGGCTGAAGTTGCTTTCCCACACCCTAGAGGCAGGAGTTCTGTGCCCACAGGTCCCCTCCCAGCAGGCTCGAGTGGCAGAAGATCTCCTGAGCAGCCAGACTGCGAGGGAAAAGCTGTGTTTGCCCAAGTTAGAAAATCTCTCTCCCTGTTTGCTGGTGCATGAGGTCATCTCTGCTCTTGGCAGAGGCTCTGCTGAGTGCCTCCCTCTGGAATGCGGCTGCCGATGGGTGTGTGGGAGGGCGGCGCCCAGATGGGAGCACTGAGAGCAGGAGGCTTTGCCTGGTCCCAGGAATCACAGATGCAGAGGACAGGGACGTTGTACCCTGGGGCAGAGCTGTGCCAGAAGAGAGCTGGGAAGGAGGAGGCTCCGTGCCTCCTGTATCCATGCAGCACGTTTCTGCCCGTTTTTGGACTCCCTCCACCTCCTGTGCCCTCAGAGGTGACCTGAGCAGGGGTTGTGTAGCTGGGGATGGCCTTTCCTATCTCTGAGGCCAGCAGTGAGCCTCAGAGCTCCTCAGAGGGAGAGCAACTCCCAGGGTGTTTGGAGCAGTTCCTCAGCAGGCTCTGTGCCCCTGGTGACCTGGATTTTTCCCTTGGGAAGTTTCTTTCTCTTGCCTGTCTTTGCCAACCACTCTCTCAGCTGTGCCTGTGCTCCTCAGTGATCCTGAGGAGCATGTCTGAAGTGAGGCCCTTGGGATTAATGCTCCAGTACTGGCCACTGACAGATTGCCAAGCAGGTGAGAGGTGGCTACAAAAGAGGAGCCAGACAAGGCACTGCAGTGCTGGAGTGGGCACATCTGGTGAGATCCTGAGTCTCATGTCCAGATCTGCCTTGGCAATAGAGGAATACAGGATCTCATGCCTGTTCTTCCTGCCATCCCTCATGCAGCAGTGTCAGCAGCTGCAGCTTTTCCTCACACTGAGGGAGGGTGGGGTGGGGTGACCTGTCCAATCCCACCCAAACCTGTTTCATTTGTCTCCCTCTTGGCTGGCACCCTTCTGCCAAACTCCTTGGATCACAGACCACTCCTCATCACCCTGCACTGCAGACATGGTTGGGGGGACCTGGTGGAAGTTGGTTGAGCTTTTCCTACTCAATTGACTCCTGGTCAGAGATCAGAAACAAAGGATAGCCTCAGGAATCTCTCCCTTGTTCCCAAAGTCTCCAGTAAGGTTACATATGCTTTTCTCAGGACAAGATTGGGATTTTTAAAAACGATCTCTGCTTATTCAATGTCCTGATTGTGTTGCAAGACCTGTGAAAGGATGGAGAGCAGTCCTGGCCATGCTGCTGTGGCTGCTTGGCGTGGGTTTGTCAATTCTCAGTGGTGAAATGGGGCATTCCTCCCCAGAGTGGGGGTGCAGAGCACAGTGTGGGCACTGGGCTGGCTGATGGACACAGACACGGGGGCAAACAGAGAGGAGGGAAGCGGCTCACTGTTAGCACAGCAGGAAGGGGAGGTTTGCCCCACCTGCACCTTGTTCCTTGCCGGTCAGGGTGGGATTGCTGCTGGTCCCTTCATCTCTCGGCGTCACCTGAGATGTCTCTCTGCTCTCCTCTCCTCTCCCCAGTCTGTGACTGCAACGGGATGTCCAGGCAGTGCATCTTTGACTGGCAGCTCCTGCGGGAGACGGGAAACGGGTACCGCTGCCTTGGCTGCCGCGGCAACACAGAGGGCGCCCGCTGCGAGCGCTGCAGGGACGGCTTCTTCCGAGGGCGGGCGGAGCAGTGCTGCCTGCCCTGCCTCTGCCACGCCCGGGGTACGTGCACAGCTCCGGCCTGGGGACGGGGGCTTCAGCCACCTGCTGAGCCCCTGGGCAGCTCAGCCTCTGAGTCCCCACGTACCAGACCGCAGGTTTCAAGACCCACCTGCCCTTTGAAATAATCACAAAGTCACAGAATTATTTGGATTGGGAGGTGCCCATCCCAGCCTCTCCCTCCTGTCTTTCTGCAGGTTCCCTCAGCCCACAGTGTGACAGTGATGGCCGCTGCAGCTGCAAACCTGGAGTGATGGGGGACAAGTGTGACCGGTGCCAGCCGGGCTTCGAGTCCCTGTCCGAGGCAGGGTGCCAGAGGAGCGGGCAGTGAGTGCTGGCCACTGTCAGTGGCACGGGGCCAGTGGGAGGGCCAGCCTCCAAAGCTCTCCTGGGGCCTGGCTGAAAACACCTCTGCCAAGGCAGGCTTGGTTTCATGGCAGCTCATGGACACCCTTAAGCCAACCATGCTAGGAGGGAGGGGGCTTGAGTGAGGCTGGACCTCCGTGCCAACCTTCAGGGCTTGGTGTCCTGCAGCACCATCAAAATCTGAACTTAGCCACTCTCTGAGGTGATGGTTTTATTACACAGATAATGCCCAACACAGGACAGCCATGTAAAACAAAACCTGCTGTCTCGTGTTAGTGCCACTCACAAGGAGATGTGCATGCAAAAATCAACCCCTTCCTTTTCATGAAGCCCTGTTTAAACACCTTTAGAAATGTTTCTGATCTCCCTCAGCTGTGTCCTCTTCTTCCTCACCTCACCCCACCATTGCTCCTTTGGGGCTGCTGGCAGGCAAAAGGTGTTGGCAAGAGAGGGCTGCCTGCAGTCCTGCTGCTGGGCCTGGCCTCCTGGCCGAGTGTCCCCAGGGTGCTGCTGCTTGGTGGAGCTCAGCCAAGGTCTGTTAAACTCAGCCAGGGTTTATTAAGCTCAGCAGAGCTTCACTTTGCTCTTGTAGGCAGGTCTGACGCTCTGGGATGCTCTGGAGCAGTGGCAATGAGCACTGGCTCAACCTGGCACCCACAGTGCTGCAGATTCTGGAAAGACGTGGCTATGCTGATTATTTCCCCACTTCTTGCATGGGAATGGTAGCTGGGAGGGTTCTCCACTGTCTTGTGTAGTATCAGGAAGCAGTGGGCTCCCAGGCCAAGCTGTAAATCCAGCAGAGATTCCTGCCACCCTTTTGCAGAAGCCCGCAGTGCGAGTGCGACCTGGCAGGCAGCACGGGACACTGCCGCTCCGGCCGCTGCGTCTGCAAGGAGAGCACCACCGGAGAGCAGTGCCAGAGGTGGGCGTCAGGAGATGTGCTGGACACTGCTTGGCACAGCCTCCTTCTCTCTGCAGTTGTTTCCTGGTAGTTCACCAAGTTTTAGAGTGGTTTGGGTTGGAAAGGATGTTAGAGCTCATCTCATTCCAGCCCCTGCCACGGGCTGGGACATCTTCCACTACCCCGGGTTGCTCCGAGCCCCATCCCGCCTGGCCTTGGACATTTCCAGGGATGGGGCAGCTACAGCTTCTCTGGGCACCCTGGGCCAGTCCCTCACCACCCTCACAGGACAGTTTCTTCCCAGTATCCCACCAGTTGAAGCCATTGCACGTGCCCATCTTGCCATCCCAAACTGGCAATGACCATGAACCCTGCTGATGGCTGTATTGCATCAGAGGAATGGTTGTGTGGGCCAGTAAAAGGAGAAGATGACTTGAACATTGTCACCTTCCTGCATTTTCCCAGGTGCAAGCGACACTTCTATAATCTGGATGCCAGAAACCCTGCAGGATGCTCCCCCTGCTTCTGCTACGGGCACTCGGTCACCTGTACCAGTGCAGACAACCACAGTGTCCACAACATCACCTCTACCTTCCAGCAAGGTGAAGCCCAAGCAGGACCTCCCTCTGGCTCCTGGGCGTGTTTGCCATCCTGTCTCTTCAATGGGCTGGAGGAACCACGTGGTTCACAGCCCTGCTGGAAGTCAGCCTTGGGCTATGCTGCTCCTGGGGTGCTCATCCAACCTTCCTGCGGCTGCAGCAACCCTGCTTTGATGGGATGGCTTGGTCATAGGCAGAAGGAGGGTCGAAGGGTTGTGGGGAGCATAGGGTTTCTTCATTATGTCTTTCCTGTCACTTGGGAGGAGATCTCTGTGCCCAGCCAGGCCCATTTACAGAAGAGTGGGCACAGGGATAACTGCTGCCCTCTCAGAGGTCGGGGTAGGAAGCTGGAGAGTTTTGCTAAGACACAGCTCAAGAAAGTTGCTGGAATCCTAGAAACACCTTCCCTGTCCATGCTGACCACTCCCTGTTGGTGTTTCAGGTACTGAGGGCTGGCGAGGTGTCCACGAAAGCGGCTCCCCAGCCCAGCTCCAGTGGTCCCCACGGCACCAAGATGCCTTCATAGCAGCAAGGAGATCAGAGCCAATATACTTTGTGGCACCTGGTAGGTGTGGGATCAGTGGTGGGCTGAGTGATCCCTCTGCTTGGTCTGAACCCAAGAACCGAGCCTCTAGGAGGAAGGCAAGATTTGAAGCCTTTGATTCTCCCTTTGCAGCAAAATTCCTTGGGAACCAGCAGCTAAGCTATGGCCAGGTGCTCTCCTTTGATTACCGCCTGGACCGAGGGGGACGCCAGCCATCTCTGCATGACGTGGTCCTGGAAGGGCATGGCCTGAGAGTCACTGCCCCCTTCTTGCCCCAGGGGAGTGTCCTGCCCTGTGGCATCAGCCAGACATACACGTTCAGGTAAAGTGGGAAGCTGGGGTGTTTGAGGCAGGGGGAACAAGAATGGTTGTGGCTTCAAGGAGCTGCTGGGTTCAGCTGCAGTCCCTTGGAGGTGGCAAATGGCTGACTTGGTTTGGGCTGGATGCTTCTGTCCAGGATAAGGAGGTTACTTTGTGAGAGGGACAGCAGAAAATGTGGCTCGAGGTTGGGTCTTGGCTTGGGATCAGCTGCGTGCATGGAGGTCGTTGCCCAAAGCCTTGAGCTCCCAAGAGAGAGATGGGCAAGGGCTGTTGTGTTTTTTGGAGGAGGCTTCTCATTTTTTTGAAACCAGTTCCTACTTCCCCCCGTCTCCCACGGCAGGCTGGATGAGGACCCAAGCAGCAAGTGGAGCCCAAGACTGAGTCACTTTGAATTTCGCAGGCTGCTGGGAAACCTTACAGCCCTCCAGATCCGAGCCACCTTTGGGGAGTACAGTAAGTGCAGAGAGAGTCTGCAAGCACAAGGTTGGCTTCTCATTGTTGGAGACAACTCTCTGGATGGATACACCTCTGCTGAAATTTATTAAAAGATAAAAATAAGTGTTCCAAAGGGGCAAAATTAAATATCAAAGAGATTGAGCGGGACGGCAAAACTGATTGAGCTGCTCCGTTTGCCCACGGGCATTGCAGTGGAATGTGCGACCTGTGCGGTGGTGGCGGTGCCGGTGGTGGCGGTGGAGCCGCTCTGGCCCGCGGGTGACCGGCTCTTCCCTCCCCGCAGGCACCGGCTACATCGACAACGTGACGCTCGTGTCCGCACGGGCCGTTCCCGGCGCCCCCGCGCCCTGGGTGGAGCGCTGCCAGTGCCCCCCGCAGTACCGGGGGCAGTTCTGCGAGAGCTGTGCCCCCGGCTACCGCAGGGACGCCCCCAGCCAGGGGCCCTTCAGCATCTGCGTGCTCTGCAATTGCCAGGGGGGAGGAATTTGTGATCCTGACACCGGTAAGAGGAGCTGCACGCACCACGCTGTGCTTGTGTGCTGGATGGGAATGCGGGGAAGCTGCCTGTGTCCTGGAATAGAGCTGTGGGGAGTGGAGACCACTGACTTCGCAGAAATTTCTTCAAGGAAGGGGTCATTAGATAGTGTAAGGGGCTGCCCAGGGAGGAGTCATCATCCCTGGAGGTGTCCAGGGAAGACTGGACGTGTCACTCATGCTCCGTGCTGGTTGACAAGGTGGGGATCTGCCACAGGTTGGACTCAATGCTCTTGGAGGGCTTTTCCAACCTTAATAATTCTGTGATTCTGTGACTCTGCCTGTGATTCTGAGATTCTGTCTGTGATCGTGATTCTGTGACTCGGGTCTGAAGTGTGGGGACCATCTGAGACAAAACTCTCCAGAGCCTAGAAACTCTGCAGTCAGATGCATTTAGATCAAATTGGATTTAGATGGTGCATGTTGGAGAGAAAAAAAAAATCTCATCCTGGCCTGATAGCAATATTTTTTCACTTCTGACTTCTTATTTGAAAGTTAAGCATGGCAATGCCCCAGGCTGGACAGAGCTTGAACAACCAGGTTTAGTTGAAGAAGTCCTTGCCTATTGCAGGGGGGTTGGACTAGATGACCTTTAAAGGTCCCTCCCAATGCTAACCATTTCATGTGCATGGTGTGGGCATGGTGGGGGTTTGAAGAGATCTCGTGGAGGTTGCTGGACCGTGGGTGCTTGTGTTGCTGGAGCTGGACTGGTGGAGGATGTCCCACCAGGAATGTGAGCAAACTGCCCTAAAGCCCTGTCCTTGCTCCTCCAGGTGAATGCTACTCAGGAGATGAAAACGTGGGCAGTGGTGCCAGCTGCCCCTTCGGCTCCTACCGAGACCCCCGGCCGCCGCACGGCTGCGTGACCTGTCCCTGCGGGCTCGGCCAGGGCTGCTCCGTGGGGCCGGGCAGCGAGCAGGTGGTCTGTGACCACTGCCCTCCTGGAGCTGCTGGTAATGCTCTTTTGCTTCTGCTCTGCCTTTTCCTACAGGGCTGCTTGGAGCTGGGCAGATCCACACCAATCCTCTCAGCCCAGCTTGCCTGTGACACTGCTGCTCCTGCCTGTGGTGGGGTGTTTGACCTCCAGGGGTTGGGTAACACACATTTTCCTGCTCCAAGTTCTCATCTAAATGTAACATGGATGGAGAAAGGATGGGTGGAGGGGGAGTGGAACAAAAAATAAGGAAAAAAACAAGTAGGAAACGACTTGTACAAGGTCAATTGTGGCACCCAGCTTTCAAGAGCATGTGTGGAGCATTGTGTGCTGGCCATGGTGGTGATGACAGCAGAGCAGCTGTTGTGCCAACCCTGATAGGGCTGAATGCCCCATTTCTGTGGGGCACAAGCAGCAAGTCAGCCTCTGCCCCCTGGGCACAAGCATTAACTTCTGCTCATCTCTCCTTTCCCAGGTGCCAATTGTGAGTACTGTGCTGATGGTTATTTTGGAGATCCAGTGGCTTCCCAGCCCTGCCAGCTGTGCCAGTGCAATGGGAATGTGGAGCCCAACGCCGTGGGCAACTGCGACCGCCAGACCGGAGAGTGCCTCAAGTGCATCTACAACACCACCGGCTTCTACTGCGACCGCTGCAGGGACGGCTTCTTCGGCAACCCCCTGGCCCCTGACCCTGCTGACAAGTGCAGAGGTGAGACCCAGGCCCTGTCTGAGCTGGGCATGAGTAAGAAAACCCATAACAGACTAAGGAGTGGTTTGAATGGAGGGAGGATGCTGGAAAGTGGGAATGGTGAGCAGGAACCAAAGCACAGGGCTAAATAGTAGGAGGAAAGCAGGGAGAGATGTGCTGTGGCTTGAGGTGGGGCCAGCCCCCCTGAACCTGTGTTGCTCTCTCCTGCAGCCTGTGCCTGCGACTCAGTTGGTGCCGAGCCCCTGAAGTGCAGGAGTGACGGGAGCTGCATCTGCAAACCGGGGTTTGAGGGTCCCCGCTGTGAAGAGAGTGAGTGCCCAGCTTGCTATGGCCAGGTGAAAGTGCAGGTGAGCATCTGTGTCAGCCCCAGGGCCACTGAGCAGCAAGGAGTGCAGTGATTTGCTCACCCTCAGGGTCTCCTCCTGTCCTCCTCAAGCATCTTCTCCTGGTGCAAGTGAAATGCAAATTCAAACCTTAGCGTTGTACCCGATTCAACTTATCCTTTGTGCCCCATCCAAAATGAGCTCTCAATTTGGTCTCTGTCCTTGGGCCTGACTGTGGCCTTGGTTTGCACCCTGGTCTTTCCCCTGTGGATTTAGTGTCCTGCTGGCCTGGTCTGTGGTTGCAGGTGGAGCTGTACCTGAAGCAGCTGGCAGAGCTGGAGCTGCTCTTCTCGGAAGTGCAAGCTAACGGTGGGGCTGAGAGTCAGGAGCTGGAGAGGAGGATGCTGGTGGCTGAGGAGATGCTGCAGACCATCCTCAGGGAAACCCTGAGCCTTCAAGGTACCACCTGCCCACTGCCCTTCTGGGGGCCATCTGGGCTGTGTCAGGGAGCATTTTGCTGCCTGGGCCTTTTCTGCTCAGCAATGAGTTTCTCTTCAGCCTTTCTCTTTCATTCTCATCAGCCTCCAGCAGGTCTCTGGAAGGCCATGTGGCCAGGATGAAGGGGCAAGGGTCCAGCTCCCAGAGTTGCTTGGATGATATCAAGGCAAAGGTGGAGAGACTGAGGTCTCTGGGGAGCCAGTATGAGAGGCAGGTGCAAGAGACCCGTCAGCTGCTGGAGAGAGCCAGGCTGGACCTGGATCGCAGCAGAGCCGCTCTCCTTCAGGTGGTAAGAGCATCCTGTGTGGCAAATCCCAGTCCTGCTCAGGGCTGGGAAAAAAATTGACAGAGAAAGCATGGATTTAAAGAATTCCAGATGTCGTTTTGTGAGTGTAGGTGTTCTGGTGGTCCTTTCCTTGGAGTTGGGACCTTGAGAGCAGCTGGCAGGGATCTTTGGGGGTGGTGGAGGTTAAACGTGCTGTAGTTGCCTCTTTCACTACCAAACTGGATGCAGGGCAGGGAAGAGCACTCACACCTCTCTTCCTTCCTTCCTCCTCAGACCATTCCTCATTCAAGCTTTCCCGGGGGTTTGAATCAGTTCTTACTGCTGGCCCAGGAGGCTCTGAGACTGGTCAACAGGTGAGTTGCTCCCACTGTTAGCCAAGAGAGAGGGGAGAGGGACTGAGATCCTGCCAGGTGCCCAGAAGGTCCTTTTGGAGGGTCCTTGCATAGGTTCTGGTTGACATCTGCCACAGCCTCTGTGCCAGCCCTGGAGCAGGGGAAGATGCAACTGCTGAGCTGTCTTTGCTGCCCTATGGAGTTGTCCTCAGCTGCCTTTGAGGATACAATTGGATGTGATTTAGAAACATCTTTGGGATCAGAGTTTTGCCCTTGGATGACCAGTTGGAACAGAGAGCTTCTGCCCTCCCCAGAGCTCCTCTATCCTTGGGAGATGCAGGGGGAACAAGCAGAACAAGGGTCTGCTTCACAGACATGCTGTGTTTCCCAAGGGGGTCTGACCCAGCAGCAGTGAATGCAACAGTAAAGGAGATTGGTGGAGAAAACCTGGGTGGGAACCCTTTCTGACCAGCCCCTTCTGTGCTCTGCAGCCACACACAGGCAGCCAATGCCATTGACCAAGCTGCAAAGATGGCACAGGAGGATGCACAGCAGGCCCTGGAGCTGCTGCATGCGGCCACTGATGGAGAGGCCGCCCTGGGCTCCCTGCCAGGGCTGCTCGGGAGGTGAGCACAGGCTGCCTTGGCCTTGGTCATGTGTGAACGTCGAGGGAGGAGGGGGATGGCCAAGAATCAGGGCCCCCTTCCCTGCCTCCCCATCTGAGCTGCAGAAATGTGCAGTTGGAAGCATGTCTGAGGGGTGGAGATAGAGGGTCAGCAGCTCTGTGGAGTGTTTCCTTCTCACTTCACAGCCCCCCATGCTCCTGCCTGCAGCTGGGGGAGGGGGTTGAACACCACATGTGTGAACAGGCTTCTGGGGACGATTTCCACGTGTGGTTGAAGATCTGGGCTGGGTTTAGCCCAAGGGTGAATTTAAGCCCATGGTGGCTCCTTTGGTCAGACTTGGCCTCTCCGGAGCCCGACACGATGGTGCTGGGACTTTGCACATCATGAATGGGATGTGAGTAACAGCCTTGAAGGAACTTCAGAAGTTGAACAGAGATGTGCAGGAGAAAACATACAGTGGTAGGGCAGGGATTAGCAGAGCCACTGTGGAGCCTGAGAGGGTTCAATTGTGTGAAACAACCTTTGGTTTTGGAGCAGGAGTAAGGAGCCAGCAGATGCCCTGCTCATTGGAGGGACTGCAACGCAGGGAATGTTTGCAATTGACTTTTTCTGTGTGATAAATCTGCATGGGGCCTTGGAGAATGTGAAGGAGTCAATGTAGATGGCAGTATTGATGCTGGGGTGGGAGGCTGGGAGCTTGGCTGGTACCAGGCTCTCCAACCTCACATCTGTACAGGTACGAGGAGCTAAAGTCACTGGCTGGAGGCCTGAAGGCTGATGCTGATGGAATGGCCTCCAAGGCAGACTCAGCTTACCAGGGCAGCCTGGTGCTCCTCAGCTCCCTGTCCCGCCTGACAGAGATGGACATCGGGTCCTTTAAGGTGAGAGCTTTTTGCCTGTCAGACCATGAGATCCCCTTTTGCTCTTCCTCGATGCCCCCCCTGCTTATCTCACCACCAGCTCAGCCCTTCCCAGGGCTCTATCCCTGTGGGAGAGCCACTAGATGGGCATCTTCCTGCCCTTTTCCCCTTTTGCCCTGGTTCCTGGTGGGCACTGGGGACCTGAGTGTGTCTCTGTTTCAGGAGGAAGCCTCGAGGCTGAAGCAGGATGCAGGTGCCCTGCTGGGCCTGGTGGACACCTCCCTGTCCCAGTTCCAGGGGCTGCAGAGCCGTGTGGGGCACTGGGAGCAGGAAGCCAAGCAGCTGCTACGAGGGCAAGAGGGCGAGAGAGCGGTAAGAGGTTGGCTGGCAAGGGGGCAGCCCAGCAGGAGCTGCAGCCCTGGGGGGATTCCTGTGGCCCCACCACTGTCATTGCCTGGCTGTCTAAGGCAGCTCTGCCTGCCTGGTGCAGGATGGGACCCTTCCTTGGGGCTTCCTTGGGTGCAAGGTCTCACCTGCGTGTCTGCTCCATGTAAGGCAGGGTGAAGACCTGCTCCTGAAAAGATTAGAGCTAAGATGACTCAGGATAGGTGGAGCTGGTTGAGGAGCACTGGCACAAGCTTCTGATGGTAGATCAGGCTGTGGTAGTCTTGGTTAAGGGGCAAGAGCAAGCATTTGGGAACAGACTGATGGGTCTCTTCCAGCCAGCCCCTCCCAGACTGCTCTGGGACCGTGTGATGCCCCCATACCATGTCCTTGACCCACCCTTTGTGTACCTCCACACATTGCAGAAGCTGATGCAGCTGCTGTCCCGAGCCACCCTTGCCAGGAGTACAGCCCTGCAAGCTGTGAGTGCTGGCAATGCCACCTTCTACGAGGTGGAACAGATCCTCAAGAGCCTCAAGGGTAACATCCTAGAAACCCTTCCTTTTCCTTTCCATGTGGGATCGATCTCACAAAGGTAGTATGGCTTCATTTCCACATGTGTTTCTCCCAGAGTTCAACCTGCAAGCAGGTGACAAGAGGAGGGAAGCCAGAGATGCCATGAGGAGGCTGCCCATTATCAGCAACATGGTCACTGCTGCCAAGGAGAAGATGGACAGAGCTGAAGGGATCATGGGCAGTGCCACTTCTGAGTCCAAGGCAGCCAGCAGTGTGGTGGGGGAGGTGAAGGAAATCACCATGGGGATCCAAGAGGTGAGGACAGGCTCTGGTGCTATTGCTGTCAGAAAAGGATTTGGAAGGGGGAAAACATGGAAGAAGAGGAAATAGTTAGCAACTTCATGGTGGACCTGATGGGTTGATTTTTGAGCTGAAGTTTCTCTACAGCAGGTCCTGCAGATACCAGTTTGGCTGTAGATGATCTCTGCAGGCACACTTCTTCCATGAGAATCTCTGTGGCAACTCACTATAGCCACCTTTCAGTGACCAAGGGGATTTTTCTACTCCTGCAGCCAGAGTCACTGTCAGGCTTGTGAGGTCCCAGAAGTGGTGCTTGTGGGTTCAGCTCCCAGATGTGTGTTGTAATTCCCCAGGGATTTGCTGATGTGTGAGGGAGGGATTGAGCCATGGACGTAGAAACAACTCTCTGGAGCAACTGGTGGGAGAGCACGAGGACAGCTTGTAGAATGAACCAGTTTCTACCAGCTTCCTATTCCAGCGCACCCAGAATGATTTCAGCCGTGCTCTGCCCCTCTGAAAGTGCCTTTTCTTATGTGCAACCCCCAGGAGATTGCCCGACTCAGGGGGGAAGCCAACAAGACAGCTGACAGCGTCCTGGCCCTGGAGAAGGCAGTGGTCACCCTGCGACACGAGGCCAAGGAAGTGGATGATGAATTTGAGAGGAGACTCTCAGAGGTTGAGGCAGATGCTGCTGTGGTAGGCAAGGTGGGTCCCCCATCTCCTTTGCCTTGTCTCCTCCCCTCTTGATTTTTGGGCTTGATTTCACCTTACAGCTGCTGCCTTTCCTCCTTCAGGCAGCTCAGGAAGCTCAGAGGGTCCATGACAAGGCTGGCCAGGCAGAGGCAGCTGTGCAGCAGACACTGAGTGCCATGGAAGAGCTGCTGCGTCTGATGAGTAGGTTTTGCAGTGCCACTGGGAGATGTGGATGCAGACAGGTCCCCACTGGGATCTAGGCAGGGCTTCTAGGGGTTTAGTGGGAAGCTGAATTACGTGATGCCTGTGAACAGGCTGGGCAGCAGGGTGGAGATGAAGTATCTAGAAAGATCTAGTCCTCAGCCTGTATGCATGCTTTCCTATTCCTTGTTTTCCTTCTGCACAGAAGACCAGCCTGGTGCTGTGGATGGGGATGGCCTGAGGCAACTTGAGGAAAACTTCAGCAAAGCCAAAAGCAGAAGCAAGCAGCTGGAGGAGGAGATGTTGGAGCTGGAGCAAACAGCTACGCTGCAGAAGGCCCGGGTGCACATGCTGGAGAGCAGCATTGATGACATCCTGGCTGATATTAAGAACCTGGAGGATATCCAGCAGAGTCTTCCTCCAGGCTGCTACAACACAAAAGCCATTGAATTGCCATGAGCCAGCTCTAGAAAGGCTGCAGCACCTCCAGGCTGAAGGCAGGAGGGCCTCCCCAAATCTGGCAGAACTGGCTGTGTTTGGTTTTGTCAAACTGATCCTTACCCTCAAGATCAGTGTGGCAGATGAAGTTCACAATGTCTCACTGGCCCTGGAGAGTCCCTAATTTTTCACAGTGCTCCCCTCCCCTCGCTCGTGGGAGGAAGGAGACTCCTGGTTTGTGAAGGTGCTACTGTCTGAAGAGCAGCCCATTGCTACAATATTTCTCTGAGGTGGAGGGTTAGGTGTCAACCTTGTGAGTTTGCACAGTTCAGACCCTGAAGTTCATGACCGAGAGGTTTTCCATCACTGTGGATACCCTGTCCTGGTCCTGCACACACAGGACACATACTTTTGACCCTGCCACTACCAGCTCCTCCTCCTGCTCTCCACGGGGTTTTCCTCACCTCCAGCAGCTCAGGAGACAGGAAGCAAGCAGCATGAGAGGCTGCTGGGGAAGATGAGTTCGGAGTTGTGGCGCTGGTGATGCTTCAAGTGGTGTCTCCTCCCAGAGTGGCAGTCCTCCCCCTGCTGGGATGGTGCTGCCAAGCTGTGGCTCTTGTACCTGAGAACCCCATCCCATCCTGCTGCAGTGCCTGATTTCCTTAGTTTAAAAATACTGAAGATATCTTCTTGAATGTGCCTCCACCTGTGGTTTGGTGCTGCCTGTCCTCCCTCCTGGTGCTGTGTGTGAGGCCACCATCACCACTAAGGTAGTTCTTCACAGGGGTTTCCCACGTTCATCTCAGCAGGGCTTGGAGGAGCCAAGGACCACAGTGCTCCCTTCACTCTTCACTGCAGCTTTCATGTGGGTCCAGCTGCATTCTGACACTGCTCCCACCTTCCTCAGATGCCATGCAGGGGAAAAACGTTTCAGGGGAAATAAGTGCTACCAGATGCTGGAAGCTGAAGCTCTGCTGAAACCCCTGCTCTGCATGGTGGAGGTCCCAGATGGAGAAGGACACTGGGGACTCACTCACCCCTCCTTATCTCTCGAGTCTTTGATAAAGCAGCATCTCTGCTTTTGCTTCATGATATACCGAGTATTATGTCTGCTTTTATTTAACTGAGATGTATTTTAGCCCCTGGCACGTGTCCTTTCTCCTGTTGTACAGCATAGGGACAGCTATGATGGACCTGACTGTTTTTACATGAGTTGGGTTTTTTGAAAGGTAGGAGGTCAATAAATGATGAATACTCTTGGCTAGATCGTGCCTACTGCTTTATTTTTTCAGTCTTCCTCATCTGGGGGAATTTGGCTATCCCAGCAGTGCAGGCATTTGCTCTCTTTGTTCTGACTTGGTCTTGGGGCTGTTTTAAAATCACACCAGTAACATCTCTGTTTTGTTTTGTTTATTACATAATTTAAACATTTTGCTGATAAAGTATTTTTTTGTCAATGACCGTTTTTTCATATAGCAACAGAAAAAAAGAAAAAAAGGCTCAAAAACTTTTGACAAAGGTGAAATTGGTGGCATGGCAACTTCAACCCCTTTCCCTCCCCCCTTTATTTGTTTTCTTTCCCCAAAAGACATTTGAAGTTCATTTCACTTTCAACAAATTGACTGTTTAAAAGCGGAGGTTCAAAGACCAAAACCCACAAACTTCTTCCCACACCTCCCCTGCACCCTGGACACCCCCATCCTCACCTCCCCAGCAGTTCCATGGATCATCACAGATGATTATTTTCTTCCCAGGCCCACCCAAAGACATTTTTCCAAACTAGTCCCAGAGATGAAGGCCCTGTTACAACCCCCTGTCCCTCCCCCTATCCTGTGAGTTTTACTGAGTGGATACACAAAGGTAAGAGCAGAACAAACTCCTCATCCCCACCACAGCTAAGCCTTGCTGTCCCAACTATGTGGGTCAGGAGGCCATGGCAGCCCCATGTCCTTCCTTTCCTTCCTTTCCTGTCTGTCTTTGCTCCCACTTCAGAGGTGTCACTTCCCAGGAGGTTCAGTCCCTCTGTGTGTTTTGGTTGCCACCACTGCTGTTTCTCTGGCTCAGAGCTAAGAAACACAGGGGACATCTGGCAAGGAGGGGAGGCTGCTGTCTGGGATAACTTGTGTGTTGGGGTGGAGAGGGAAGGGAGGCTGACAAACAGAACATGTGAGAACAGCAGGTGGAGAGGAGTCCAGTGAGTGGCTGACACTGGGAGTCTCAGGATGAGGTGTCCCCATTAAGGGAACTCAGTGGGATGGGGGTGGTGACCAGCTCAGACTGGCTGAAGGGCTCCCTGGAGCAGAGTCCCCCACACACTCGCCACCCTCTCTGCTTTGGCATCTCCATATCTCCTCATCCTATGGGATATGTACACAACCACCTGGAGATACCAGAGCTGGCACAGAGGGACTCAGCTGCCAAGTTTAGAACAGTTCTCAAAAAACCTCTCTCTGCAGAGGAAAATCCCTGTCAAGGAAAGACCTCTTCTGGCCTTTGGGTGAGTCCTATCACTTCTGTCCTTCTGGGAAGGGCTGTGCCCTCCTGAGAAGTTGTCAGCTACTGCTCCTAAAATCCTGTCTGCTGCAAGGACCTAGTGGCTGTGGGTTTCCTTGTTTGTCCAAAGCTGTTTGCTGTGCCAGCAGCACCCAGCAGGTCACCAAATTTAGCACAAAGTTCCACCTCTGGAGTTTGCCTGAGACCTACTCGTGACCCTTTGTGGACTTCTAAGGGACAAAATAAAAGAAATTTCACATCTTTCCTTGAAACACCCTGGAGGACTCTCAGCCACAGGCAGAAGGACTCTACCCAAAGTGATACAAGGTTACAGGGAGCAAAGGGAGAGGACAAGGATAGAGCTAAATCTTCCTCATGGCTGTGACCTTCCCCAAGAGTGGCTCAAGATCCTCGTGCCCTAGGGATGATCAGCAGGAAAAGGCCCTGTTCCAGCAACCCTCATCTCCAGAAGACTTCAGTAACTGCTCCATGTTACCTGTCCTGCTTTTAATGTGAGTATCTCCACTAGGGTCCATCCACTGCCATTGGGGGGCATATCACAGCAGGAGCAGGAGCTTGGCTTGTCCCAAGGGATGTACAAAGTAGCCAAGGCTGGTTTGGGAGGGGGAGGTTATCATGCATTTAATGAGCTCTTCAAGGACAGGAAGAGAGTAGGAGTGGCAGAAGATGAATGGAGCAGAAATGGAGGTCTGGAGGCTAGAGGATGGGATGGACATGGCCAGGTTCAGGGCAAATTCTCACCAGAGACTTTGGCTCACCACCTGCTTCTTTCTACCTAATTTCTTGGCCCAAATAAACAGCAGATCCCTTTCTAGGTGCTGTGGGATGCCCCCTCTGACACTGGGTAAGAGTAGAACATCACCCCAACTTCCCTTGCCTAGGGAGTGGCTTGAGTTCTTGCAGCCAAGCGAAGGTGAGACATGACATTCTCCCTGTAGTGCTTTGGTAGCAGTGCTTGTCAAGGCCTCTGCTCCCTTTTAGAAATGCCCTCTCCATGACTTTTCAGGGGCAGCAGGAGGATTTTGTTAGCTGGGTTGTCTCATGGCTGGCCTCAGGAGGTTCCCCTGCCATGGGGCACCAAGCTGGTTGGGTTACAACTGCCTGCTGCCAACCAGGGTTTGGTTGGTCACTGTGTTGAGAGGCCTGAACAGCTCACACTAAAGCTACTTAATAAAAAAATATCCACCCAGATTTATTGACCTTAAGTTGTGTAAGATGATGCAGAAAAGGCAGCCCCTGCTCTGAGCATTCTGGGAAGACGGCCTGGGGGGACCATTTCCCAGGGGTATGCTGGGAGCACACAGAGCATGTCACCCCCTGAGCAGCCCCTGCTCCCTCCCCAGGCATGCAGGGCAGGGCAGTACCCCAGAAAAAGAGACCAAACCGTTCCCTGGACATGGCTGCACAACAGAGCGTTGGTGCCCGGGATGAGAGGCAGACACGGGCAGGAGGCCATGGGATGGACAGAGAGATGGAGACACAGACTGAGAGAGAGAGAAGAGTGATGGAGAGCTGTAGGGAGGCGGGACATGAGGGCTGTCTCACTGCAAGATCTCGGCACTTAGCCAGAGGCGTTGATGTACAGCTGGCTCTTGAGGATGTAGTCAATGACAGGCTGGCAGAGGTAATCCACAACATGTCCATCCCCGTGCTGCAGGGCCAGTCTGGGGGGTGGGGAGAGAGAAAGGTGTCAGAGCACACTTGGGTGGGTCAGGTGCCCCTGCAAATGGAGAGGCTGCCTGGGGACACCCCACTCCCTGCTCTGTAGGAGGAGCAGCCCTGCTTCACCCACCTGCTTTTGGTGGAGCTGACAACTGACATGGGGTGGTTTGAGTCATCCTTCACCACCAGGATGTTGTTCTGCAGGGGAAAGAGGAAAACAGGAGTGAAGGGATGGCTTGAAAGCAGCTATCTGTCCTGCCAGCCTCCCCACCCCACTGTGTGGTGACCCACTGCTCATCCCACCCAGCAGCTGAGAGCACCTGACCCCGAGACACTTTGTGTCCCATGACAAAGGTGTCCCCCTGGGTGAGGAGAGACCTTGGAGCCCTCTGGCAGCCTTCCCTGGCCACGTGTGCACCCAGGCACTCACTTTGTACTTGCGGAGTATGGAGGAGTGGTTCATGATTCGCTCGGGGTCTGCTCCATCCCGGGGCACCACCACGATACCGAACTCCCCGACAATCACCTCCATCTGGGAGCAACACAAGGTGTGGAGAGCTTTACAGCCACCCCCCACAAAAACTGCCACTTGTCTGCCAGCCCCACCCTGCCCCGGGAAAGCTGGACCAGTCTGGAGGGAGATGGAGAGTGATTTTGAGGCTATGCCAACAGCAGCAATGTGGAATTATGCAGGCAAGTGCTTAGCAGTAGATCAAATAACAGGCACAGGGTTAAATCCTATTAGTAGATGTTGAGGTCAGGCTTTAAGAACTTGTGGTGGAAGGAGGTGACAGCAGAAGAGGTTGCCCAAGGTGAATGTGACCTCTGCCTCACTGGAAGGGTTCATGAGCAGGATGGATGTATTGGTCCCGACAGAGATCTGGGAGGATTGTTCCTCCAAGGCTTTTTGGCCAAATTTGCTACTGCATGGGAGCAGCTCATAGTGCTCACACCCATCTCAGGTGATACAAATCAGGCTCATCCAAAAGAGCTTTGGGTCAGCAAATTCAGGCAGCAGGAGCCTATGAGGTGCTGCTGCAGAATGCATCTTCTGCCTGTGCTTTGATGTCATTTCTGCATCCTTTGTGCTGGGCTCCAGAGCTTGGCTCGTTTCAGTTTTTCCAGCCCTTCAAAGGAGACACCTGCTGCCTAAATGCTTTAAGAAGCTTAGGATTGAAGATGTGGTAACAGATTTTTGAAGGCTGAAAAGTTCAAGAAGGGAGGTTTTTGTTGACTGACTGACTTCAGTGAGGAGCCAGGGGAGCCCTCACAGCCAGCATGGCCCAGCTGCCAGGAGCAGCTGGTGGGTCCGTAGCCCACACCCTCTCCAGGGCAGGTGTTCTCCCATGAAAATACAGCTTCTTTCAGCAAGGACCAGTGAAAGGTGTTGATTTGGCTCTAAGTATCTTCAATTCCTAACATCTAGATGACTCCTGTAAATACCTTATTTCCTGCCTGCATACCTCACTCTGCTGAGATTGGTATCTACTTGATTCTGGCTCCTTCCAAGGGACAAGGAGTGTGAGCACAACCTTTGGAAATGCCTTGGGACAGGCTTACCCTGACACCCCAGGTGACATCCTCTGCATGAACAGTGAGTGGGAACAGGGCTTGGGACCATGGAAGCCCTGTGGAAATGTGTAGGAGAGATGACAGTCAGGGTTGGGACGGAGGAGGCAGTGGAGATGGGTGGGAACAGCTCCTGTCATCCTGAGGGTGTTAGTGCCTCCCAGGAGAGCACTGGCTGTGGGAAGCAGAGGAGGAGGGGCATGGAGGGTGCCCAGCAGTGGTGAACTCACATCTGCCTCGTTCCAGAGGCCAGGAATGCAGAAGGACTCCAGTAGGTCGCTGCCACAGAGCAGCAAGATGCGAAGCTCTGGAAAAGAGAAGAGAGAAGCTCAGAGGTGGGAGCACAGGGGGCTGAGCAGGCACCAGCCCCCCCACACTTTGAAGGTTGGCTTTGCAGATCAGCAAAAAAATTGTGCTGTGGGAAGGAGTTTTCTGCCCTGACAGGCCCATAAAGGTTAATTTATTTGCACAACTGCCAGGGAAAAGCCATAAAACCCTCCCAGAGGGGTGAGGTGACTGCATGGGAAGATGCCTCCCTGTTTGGAATTCCCAGGTGCCTTTGGGCTCTGCATGGTGCTGTAGTGCCAGGCTGTGGCCTCAGAACCAGCAAGCTCCTCATGCAGAGCTCTGGGTGATGTGTGGTGGGGCTAAAATACTTAGAAGTCTTTAAAGCAAGGGGCACCATGGCTGGTCAGGCAGCTGAAATCTCTCCTGCTGCTGTGCAAGGTTCTGCAGGAAATGCAGGGATGGGGTGACACCACCATGGGAGATCAAGTTTGATGGCACTTGAAGGGACTCTCAGGACAGGTCTGTGCACACTCCCTTATTTCAGGCTGGTCTATCAACAGGACCAGGCTCAGCCCAGTTAAGAGCTGTTTCTCTTGCACCCCTGAGCCCCCCAGCAGCTGGCACCAAGGTGAGATGATCCTATTTCTGCCAGAGCTGTCATGCAGATGCTCCCAAGACATGCACCACTGGCCCAGAGGAGTGGGAGCAATGTGGAGAGGGGCCGTGTACTCACCGATCTCCTCATATCTCATCACTGTCCCCAGGTTGGCATTTTCATCTGAGAAAGGGAAGCAAAAGAGAGGTGCTGGTGCCCAGCCTCGAAGAGGGGCTGGGAGGAAGGGTGGGGAGTGGATCTCTAGAGATGGTGCTGGACCTCTCCTCTACATACCCACAAAGGTGAAGCGCTCCATGGGCGGGCGAACACAGCAAATCCGGCTCAGGCTTTCTCCCACCTTCCCCAAGATCTTTGCTAAAGGGGAAGAAGGAAAATTAATGGGAGAGAGGCTGTGCAATTAACCTGTCCAAGCACTTCAGCCACCCTGGTTCTGCAAAATGCTACTGTGCCTGGGTGTGGAACTACTCCCAGCATCTCCCAACACCTCCTCTCATGGTCTTAACTCCCAAGAGTGCTCCACTGTGCCTTGAAGGACCAGCTAGACAGCTAAAATCATGAAGAAAATCCTAAGATGTCCATTTTTATGGGATTTAAGTAATGTTCCCTTTTCTTAACATCCCTCTGTCTCATAGGGAATCCTGCAACATCATTTCTTCTGCCAGTTCATCCCTTGGCACCCTGTGGGTACCAGGCAGCCTTTCCTTTTGCTGGTCTCACTGCCTAGACATCATCCAGCTGAAGTGCAGGGAGATTTCACAGCCATTTTAAGCTGTTCCTGGCTTCTGCCCTTGCTGTGCTGGATGCTAACTCCTGCATCACACCTGGTGCACCAAGACTGATGAGACACCTGTCCAAAAATAAGGTGGTGGAGCACTCTTCTAATATTTGGCAGCCCTGGCTGGGAGGTGGGTGCTCAGTAGCCCTCCCTCTCTTCCCTCTGCTGCTGCCACCTACCCGCGGTGGGCTTGTTGGAGACGTTGTTGTTCTGGTAGATATTCTGCGAGGATTCATTCTGGGGCTGGCCAATCACAGGGGTGATGGAGGGTGTGTTGACATTGGAGAGGATGCAGCCAGTCACTCTCTGCAATCAGGGAAGGATGTGGTTGAAAGTGTCTTCATCACAGCACCCTCCCAAAACCTTTCTGACCTTGTAACAAGCCTCTGCACCCCTGGTTCAAGGTCATCTTTCATGACAGGTACATCCCAGCTCACTCTAGGGTCTCCAGTCCCATTTGATCTCACCAAATGGGCCTGAGGCTATCAGGACCCTGTGGATAATGATTTGTGTTTAAGGTGGTATCAACCTTTTTGTGTGGGTTAGCAAGGAGCAAACATGTTGTCTTCTCCTCCACCCATCCCTGCAGAAGGAAGACATCTCCCTGGCTTCAACATCACAGTCCCTGGATACACTGGACATCCTGCTGGGCTGGCTAATGCTACTCCTGTGCCTCCTGTCTGGGCTGTCTGTGAGCTTGTACAATGCTCTTTCATCCATTTCCTATCTTTGGTTTTCTTCCTATATCCGAGTGCACCAGCAGCTCTGCTACCCCTGTCCCCGTGGTCACCCAAGGGCAATCACCTTCTTCCTTGGCTTTCAGGCCTGCCTGGGACTTTTCCTCCTGGGGCTGTGATCCCTGGGGACTTCCCAGATGCTGAATTTTCCTGTCAAATATTTCTGTCAGGTTCATAGTTAGTTCTGGCTCAGCTGGTGAGTGGGGAGGCCCATCCACCCCTCCCTCCCTCAGGGAGGAGGAAACAGGGTGTCACTAATGATGTAGTTTATGCCCACTCCTGCTCTGACTCTGCTTTAAGCCCTGTTGCCCTCCTGGTGTTCCTGGGTGCAGCTGCTGGCTCCAGCTGAGGGCTCCATTTCCTTCCATCATCAGGGCCCAGACCTCAAAGCAGTTGTGACAAAGTCTCACCCCTTCCAGATCAGGATCTCACTGTTCCTGCAAGTCTTCTCGCTGTCAGTCTCTGATGTATTTTGATGGTTGATGGCTGTGAGTTGGTGAAGAGCACCCCCACCCCTGCACTCTCCCCATGCCCTCACCCTGGTGCACCCACGGTGTAGGGGCTGCCTCACCTTCATCAGGTCACGGTGGTGCTCCAGCACACTGCAGGTAGTCTGCCAGGTGTCCTGGTAGCACTCCCAGGGGTCCACCCTGTGGGGAGCACAACAAGGCAACAGCATCACCCATGGCCACTGCCTGGACCTCCTGCCTGTGCCACCTCCTCCCCACTGGGCTGTCCAGCAGTGCCATGAACAGCCATCATCACTCCCTCAGCCCTGGCATGCACCATGTCCTTCCTCCAGCCCTTCCACACAGTGATCCCTAACAGCTCTGGAGACCTGAATGTGTGCCTGGGCATCTTTCCAGCTTGCTACCCAGCTTAACCAAATTTTTTTTGGCTTGGATGTGTCTATGTGTGTCATAACCCTCATAACCCATCTCAAGATGCTTCTAGTGTCACTTCAGCCACCAGATGCCACACGGCAGTGCTGGGAAGGTAAAGGTCTGCAGGCTGGTGCTGCATGAGTGGACAGGGAAGGTGCCACAGCACAAGGCTGGGGTGAGCTGAGTGACTTTGGGTATCACCCAGACACCACAGGCTCAGTGAGGGGCTTGAATGAGTCCCCAAATCCTGAGGGCTCCCTTGAAGGGTAGTGTAACCCTCCTCATCTGTTCTCTGCCGGACTGGGAGCAGAAGGTCTCTGATTTTCAGTCTAGTTTGGGTTGAGATAAGTTCATCCTAGAGCTCTAGCAGCTGGTGGCATCTTCCCTTTGCATGCAGGACTTTGCCCCCAGGGTGCAGGGAAGGGGCAGGGGCTGATGGTGCCCTGGCAGGTGCCAGCTCTGCCACCCACCTGATCCAGTCAGAGGACTGCACAGCCAGCTGGCACATGGTCAAGCGGTGCCGGCTTGAGACCAGCCCCTGCATGAGAAGGTGAAGGAAGAACAGTTACAAAGTCCTGTGCTCTGGCCAGCCTGGGCTTGCAAACCTCTCTGGGGCAGAACATCAGGCTCACTCATGTCAGACAGGCCAGAAGGATTCCTTCCTGCCCACAGAAGCAGCTCCTGTTTGCTGGAGGGGAGGAATCTCTGTTGGGCTCAACTCTGGCTACGTGCTTGCGTGGTGAGATTTGCTCAGCCCTACCCCTCCCAGACCTGTGCTACAACACAGCCAACCAAAAGGGGTGGTTTCTTGATGAAATTACTCCAGCTTTCAGGAGACAAGTGAGCTCATCACTTGTAATTTGACAAGTGCTTCTAAAGGTCACTCATTTGCATAATTTCAATCCACACACATACACACACACACACACAAATTTGGTTTTGAAATAATTCAAACAAAAAAACACCCACCAACCCAGCACCACTGTTTTGGGTGGGAATGTTTCTCTTTGCTGTCTAGTACTTTGGCTCATTTTAGGGTCTCACTGCAGTTTTCATCCAAAGAGCGAAAGGTTTCATCCTCTCCCTTCTCTGCGAGACTTTCCCAAGGTGAGGAGCTGCCCCAGGCAGAGGAGGGCAATGAAGGCACCACAGGTCAGGCATTGCTGGCCAATGCTTAGCCCTGACTTCAGAGATACCATCTCACACAGGAGGCAGAAAGAGGAAATGGGGACAACCCACCGTCTTCCCATAGGAGTCGTGCACAGGCGAGACGATGCCCCCAATGACAATGAACCGTCCGGTCTTGTGCAGGTAATCCCGGGCTCGCTCTGGAGGGGGGACAAGGACAAAGGGTGGAGGGGGGACAAGGACAAAGGGTGGAGGGGGATTTAGCAGGACTCACTGAGCCCTGCAACACCACAGCAGCCAGCAGCCATGGCCCAGCCAGTCCCTCCACAGCTACACAGCTGTTACAGCCCTACCGGGCCCGTGTCAACACCATGTGCTGCCCAAGTCCAAACTATGCTAAGACATGTCCAATTTCAGGCTGGTTTTTCCTAAAGGTGGCATTTGAGGATAAAAATGCTGGTGACAAATTGCCAAACTCATCTGGTCTCCTACATATCTACCCCAGC
The DNA here is from genome assembly GCA_013398075.1 of Notiomystis cincta. Lineage (NCBI taxonomy): Eukaryota > Metazoa > Chordata > Aves > Passeriformes > Notiomystidae > Notiomystis > Notiomystis cincta. The sequence goes on from VZRX01023837.1 coordinate 131,289, forward strand.
TATCAAGACAGTAGCAAAAGAAAATAAGATAGGGAAGAGACAGATAAGATTGATGAGCCATAGAAAAATCATTTTTTCTTCAAGTGGAGGATCTATAAAATATTTTGGATTTGCAAATAAAAGGAGCATTTCTGAAACCGAGGTGGTAACTTTGGGATCCATCAGCCATCCCAAGATGTCACTGTGCATCACATCCTTCAGACACTGTACTCAGAGGCTGGAGCTGCCCTGGGGGATGGTGAGAGGTCCTTCCTGAAGGGCAGGTGCTCCCAGTGGGGCAGTGGCTGCCACATCCCTGAAGTGTCCAAGACCAGGTTGGATGGGGCTTGAAACAACCTGGGATAGTGGAAGGTGTCCCTGCCCATGGCATAGGCTGGAACGGGATGAACTTTAAGGTCCCTTTCAATCCAAACCATTCCTTTTTTTGCTCCAAATTTTTTAAATTTCTGTTAGGGAATATTGTTCAGTTACTGTCAGTAAAAGTAAATTAAGGAAATATAATTGCCATGGACTTTTCTTCCCCCTCGAGGGGCATTGAGCAGCCTCAGGCCTCTGTGACAACCTGTGGGAAATTTGCCAGCCTCAAAACAGCCTCTGCCTCAGACTCACCTGAAATCCTCACTCTGCCCACCTTCCCAGCTCTTGTGCCCTGGACATACCAGCCTCCAGATAGGGAAAAGTGGGCTTAAATAATTTGATTGGTGCAGGGAGTAAATTTGATTGTCTGAATTGGATGCACCAAAATTATTCTTCCCTACACTCAAAATCCCATGAGAGCACATGCAGAAAAACACAGTATCCTTGGGTTTGTTTTTTTGCATGGGCAGGGAGAAGCAAAGATTGATGGATCAGCATTTATCTTTATATCATAATGTAATCAAAACTGCAAATTAAAATACAAAGGAAATTCCCTAACAAAAGAGATGCCGTTGAGTTTTAAATGAACACATCCTTTCATTATTTCCTGATTTGCCCTGACCTGATTTTCCTTGCCAAAAGAAGATTAAAAACACTGATCTGTCCATTTCACATATGGCCCCTTTATAAAGTTCACCTTTCAGAGGAGCTGAACTCTTTGCATGTAAACTCTGCTTCAAGCTCTCAAGGGTAGCTGATGGTATTAATTTGCCTTGACTTCTTGGTGGCAAAAGCCAAAGGTTTTTCCCAGCTCCCAATATCTCAAGGTCTGTATTTAAACAGCCTGGCACCACCTCCACATTTTCAGGCAATGTGACCCAGGCTGCTGCCATGTCATATCAGCTCCAGCTTCCAAGAGCTCACACCAAATATCCACCATCACCTTCTGCCTTAATAAAACACTTCTTCTGTAGAAAACAGGCACTGGCACAGGATGCCCAGACAAGTTTTGGATACCCCATCCCTGGAAGTGTCTAAGGCTGGGCAGGATGGGGCTTGCAGCAACCTGGTCTAGTGGAAGGTGTGCACTGCCCATGGCATGGATCTGAGGGGCTGCTGATGGCCTCACAGCTCTCAGGGAGGGCTCTGCTGCAGGCAGGAGAGGAGTGCTGCTGCTCTGTACTGCCATCCAAACTGCTCATTTGAGTTTGAACCTGCACAACCTTTAGAGGAACCTGTAAAAATGAGGCTGCTTTCTAAGCTGGGGTCTGCATTTTCATGAGCTTGTTGTCCACTTCAGAAACACCACATATCATTTAAATATGCATGGAAAAAATAACACATTTATTGACAATTAGATCCCTGCAAGGGAAGTATTTGGTCAAATGTGGCCTAAGAAGCAGCAGTACAGTGTAGGGAATGGGAAGACCTGCCTTGTGGTTCTGCCTTGCCCACAACTTGCAGAGCACCTTTTCACATCCCAGCTTGGTCTGTTCTCACTTGGTTTTGGGGCAGAGCACATTGTTTACTTGCAGGGATGTGTCCATCAGGAAACTCTGCAATCTCACTTGTTCATACAGCTGTCAGCTAAGCCAGCCACAGCTATCCACTTCAAAGCAAAAGCCTTTGAAAAGATTGCATTTTCTTAAATAACACATCAAATCCTGTTTGGAGAGGAGCTGTGTCACTGGTAGGGCTGGCATGGTGACAGGAACACAGGAACAGCTGCCCCTACTGCTGAGATGGTGGCAGAGGATTTGGGCAAGAGGCATCATGGCTTCAGGGTGGCACAGGAAAGACACTCAGATGCTGTATCATGTCCAGGGAAGGAAAGAGCTGGGGAAAGGGTCTGGAGCGCCAGGAGTGGCTGAGGGAGCTGGGAAAGGGGCTCAGCCTGGAGAAAAGAAGGCTCAAGGGGGACCTTCTGGCTCTGCACAATTCCCTGGGTGTGGATCTAGCTGGGAGTCAGGCTCTGCTCCCAGGGAACAAGGGACAGGACAAGAGGAAATGGGTTTACATTGGATATTGGGAAAAATTTCTTCATGTAAATGGTTGTCAAGTCCTGGCACAGCTGCCCAGGGCAGTGGTGGAGTCCCACCCCTCCAAAGGGGTTTAAAAGCCACGTGGATGAGGCACTTGGGGACATGGGTTAGTAGTGGCCTTCACAGTGCTGAGTTAAGGGCTGTACTCAATCTAAAGGGTATTTTCCAACCTGGATGACTCCATGATTTTGTGATTCTAAAATTGCAGTGTTAATTTGCAGCATCTACATGTGTCCTCACTGCAATCATGCTGCTGTGTTTAAAGCTTATTTTCATTTTTTTACAGTTAGAATCTCCTTGGACTGATGCACTCTTCAGTGGCTAAATGGAGAAGGCAACAGGCTGTCATAGCCAAGACCATCCTGACGTGTTAGTTCATCAGGCCTTGAGTCCTCCCCTCTGCACAAGGCCAGACAAAGCTGCTTTAGCTCCTGTAAGAGACCTCAGAGATGTTGGTGGCTCACAGCCCACCCTGGGCTGAGGGTGCAGTGCCTCCTGCCATGGTGTGTGCCCCTGGCACAAGCTGAAGATCCCAACAGCAGCCATTCCTCTGGGGTTCTGGGAACAGGACACTGGATTTGTGGGTCATGCTTCCAGTGCTCTGGCTGCTTNGGAACACAGGAACAGCTGCCCCTACTGCTGAGATGGTGGCAGAGGATTTGGGCAAGAGGCATCATGGCTTCAGGGTGGCACAGGAAAGACACTCAGATGCTGTATCATGTCCAGGGAAGGAAAGAGCTGGGGAAAGGGTCTGGAGCGCCAGGAGTGGCTGAGGGAGCTGGGAAAGGGGCTCAGCCTGGAGAAAAGAAGGCTCAAGGGGGACCTTCTGGCTCTGCACAATTCCCTGGGTGTGGATCTAGCTGGGAGTCAGGCTCTGCTCCCAGGGAACAAGGGACAGGACAAGAGGAAATGGGTTTACATTGGATATTGGGAAAAATTTCTTCATGTAAATGGTTGTCAAGTCCTGGCACAGCTGCCCAGGGCAGTGGTGGAGTCCCACCCCTCCAAAGGGGTTTAAAAGCCACGTGGATGAGGCACTTGGGGACATGGGTTAGTAGTGGCCTTCACAGTGCTGAGTTAAGGGCTGTACTCAATCTAAAGGGTATTTTCCAACCTGGATGACTCCATGATTTTGTGATTCTAAAATTGCAGTGTTAATTTGCAGCATCTACATGTGTCCTCACTGCAATCATGCTGCTGTGTTTAAAGCTTATTTTCATTTTTTTACAGTTAGAATCTCCTTGGACTGATGCACTCTTCAGTGGCTAAATGGAGAAGGCAACAGGCTGTCATAGCCAAGACCATCCTGACGTGTTAGTTCATCAGGCCTTGAGTCCTCCCCTCTGCACAAGGCCAGACAAAGCTGCTTTAGCTCCTGTAAGAGACCTCAGAGATGTTGGTGGCTCACAGCCCACCCTGGGCTGAGGGTGCAGTGCCTCCTGCCATGGTGTGTGCCCCTGGCACAAGCTGAAGATCCCAACAGCAGCCATTCCTCTGGGGTTCTGGGAACAGGACACTGGATTTGTGGGTCATGCTTCCAGTGCTCTGGCTGCTTTGATCTTAAAATGCTTTCTCCAAGCCCCTAGGCCCATGTTCTCAGAAAAGACCTTTTCCTTTCACAAAATTTGTTATGCCTTTCATGCAAAATACACTTCTTGTGGGGATCAGGCTCGTGGTCTCCTTGTAGGCATGGCTAATGCCAAAGACACTGCAGTAGCTTTGCATTCCTCTCCTTAGCTGTATTCCTTATGGTCAGCTGTCTGCAGCTCCCAACCTTCCCTCTCTGCTTGGGCAAGGATTTTTGCCTGAGGAAAAGTAGATTTTGGTCTGAAAAGTCCTAAGTCTTCAGCATCTTAGTTCCACTTCTCTGACAATGAACTGGGTTTCTGTCCCATTTGCTGTCCTTGAGCTTAGCCCTCTGTCACGTTTTCCCATCCATTTCCCAGCCCATTTCTTGCCTGCTGAATACCTGTGATGTCCAGAGACTGCACCAAACTCCAGAAAACCCCTCCAGTATTTTAATTTTCTACGAGCACTTTATATCCTGCCACACCAATGCAAGGATGTCAGCTTGTAAGAGAAGAGCTCATTCCTTTTCTGGTGTAAAATTGTCCATAATGCTCCAGGCAGACTTGATGGCTTTTGAACATTATTGGCATAAATAAACTTGGGCCCCTGCCAAGACATGCATTAGCCCCCTGGCAGCCTGTCTGTGGGAGGGGAAGCTTTCAGCCATGGCTCCACGCCTGGCAGCTGCTGGGTGACCTTAGCCTTGCTGTGCTGGAGAGGGAAGGGACAGGGGTGACACCTGGACCCATCCCAAGCACTGGTGACACTTGCCCACTTTCCCAGCCCAGCTTTGCTTGCCTGCCTTGCAAATGCACTTCGAGTATTTCCATTTTCTACTGCTTTCCTGGAGATGATGGTAGGGAAAGACCAATCATAGGATATGCTCCAGGGCTACAAAACTGAAAAGTGATGTTTTTGTCCAGTTTGAATGAAAAAATAGCATCCTATTTCCTCCAATAAGAAATCAATCCTTATTTAAGAGATGTTTCTTTTTGGAGGTTCTCACTGAGTATATTTAATTGCAATGTTTCGGCTCCTCTGGCACTGCTCCATCACCTAAACTGACATTAATGAAATCAAATATTCCTCATGTTCAATTTTTCAAGGTGTACTTTCAAATTGTATTTGCTTTGCCTTTGTACCTGGTTCTTCTGCACCCCTAAGACTTCCCTTTTTCTGTTTGTTTTTTTTAACAGAGTAAAGCCACTGGCCAGCTCTGATTTGTGGCCTTCTCCCCACGGGGGATTGAAGCTGCAGCTTACTTGCACTGTGCCAGCTCTCTGAAAATACACACAAGGTAGCAGGGAGGCAAGAAATCTTTGCACAGCCTTCATTGCATGTCCCTAAGAGCTGGGACAGAGAAGTTGCACAGCCACAGGTGATGGAGAAGGCAAAACCATGTCCCAAGTGTTTAATTTTTTATTTTGAGCAATTTGGTCTCTGACATCCTTGAATAGGATGGAACAAGTGGGACATGGCCATGAGGTGCTGAGGGCAAGGGAGGCACTTTCCTACTGTCTAAAATCCCTTCTGCTGCAGGAGAGAGTGACCCAGATATACCAGAACACTTTGTTTTATTCTCAAGCTAGCTGCACTTGTGGGACCTAAATGATGCTTCCAGAGCTCAGTGTGGGCAAGGAGCCAGCAGTTACTCTCAGACTAATTGAATGATGTGTATGTATATATATAGACATATAGATATTAAGGGAAAAAAAAAAAGCCCTCTGAATGCCAAATCAGGGATGAATTCATCAGAGGTGTCTTTCTCCCAGAGCCCAGCTCTCCTGCCTGCCCCAGAGCCTTGCTCAGTGTCTTCACCCACAGTCAGATCTTGGTTAGAGCTGGGGAAACTATTGGCATCTCCCTTCCCTGGGCTCCCAGAAGAGACATTTCCACTAGAGCAAGCCCTGGCTGTTCTTCAAGAGAGGTCCCTCCTTTGGAAAGAAGCAAGAGGGTGATTCTTCACCGTGGGGTTGACCCTTCCCAAAGCAAGCCTGGGGAGATCCCAGTGTCCCACTGACCCAAATAGCCTGTCCTGCCTCATGCTCAGTGCCTCTTAGACAATTTCAGTCAGATTCCCAGGAGACTTCTAGTTGGCAGAAAATTCCCATTAAGCCCCTAATGCTTAATGATTTTCATCTCTGAGCTAATTGCTCTGTTACACTTTCCCCCAGCCCATTAGTCCATAGCTGTACCCAGGCACTGTGGAAATAACAAATTTGGGAAGGGCTTCAGGTGTTGCACATTAGTTTTATCAGCTTTTCATAAGCCCAAAAAAAGCACTGCCCACCAAATACCTCAAGATTTGTGGTGGAAGTGGCTATGAAAGGCCCTGAGAGGTCTGCAGCATCTGACCCTCCCAGCCCAGCCAGGTCCCCACCAGGGTCCAACCCAGAGCCACACAAGTGAGACTCACACACTAATGAGATTCGTGCTATCACCATCTGCTGACTACTCCTGGCTTCAAGCAGAAAGGTGAAACTAGATGTTTAAAACAAACTAACTCACTAACTAAAAATAATAAAAGCAGGAGACTGAGTCACAGTAAGCTGACCTAGAAATAGCAGAGCATTTCCTGCAGCCCCAGGTAGATGGGGCCTGGGCAGGGGACCTGGCTGGTCCCAGGGAATCTGGGTTTCTTCTATGAAGCTGTAGAGGGACAACCTATTTGACATAATTTAAACTGAAAGCGAAGACATCCTATTTCCCCCTCTTTTATTAGAAGTGAAGTACTGCAAGGGTCAGTGTGCCTGAGAAGTTACACAGAAGTCCAGGAAGAAGAGCTCTGAGGTCCTAGAGCTTGAGAAGGAGTAAAAGCATGGCAAAACAACCCAGGCCAAGATGCTTTTCCCTCCTGTAGCTGCTGATTCAGCTGCAATGGAGCGGGAGGGAGCAGGCAATGCCCATCAGGTGAGCAACATGAGGAGAAGTACAGGGAGCTGCTTCTTGAGTTGAAGTGCCAACAGCTCCTCCAGGCAGGGACTTTTCTGCCAGATGGGTGATCAGCACAGTCCACTCTCTCCACTTCTACAGAGAAGCAATATAACTTCTTGCCTGGAGATCTCCACTCTGGTATCACAAGGAGAGCAGGAACATTCTCAGCACTGTGCTGGATCTCACTGAGGGGTGGGCAGCTGAGTGGGTGGACATGTTAAATATCTGCACAAGATGTTCAACACCCAGGGCTGCCACCTGGGTGTCTTAGAGGTCTTGGAGCTAACAAGGTAAGGGAAAGCATCTCATGAGGTAAAAGCAACTCTTACTGCACAATTGGATGGGGCTTGGAGCAACCTTGTCTGGGGAATGGTGTCCCTGCCCATGGCAGGGTGTTGTAACAAGATGATCTTTAAGGTCTCTTCCAAACCATTCTGATTCTAAAAACCTAAAGTAGGTTTTTTGAGCTCTCTTCTGCAGGGCAGCACAGAAACAGCTTGCTTGGAAGCCCTCAGAGAAGGATTAAGCATCTCTAGGTAAGATGATTTTCTGTATGTGTGATACTGAAGTGGAAAGTCAAAGGTCTTGTACCTTTCCCTGTCTGGTGCATTAGCTGTCACCCTGCAAATCAGCAAGAGCTGTCCATGGTATAGCATGGTTGAGGAGAGGGAGTTTTCCTCTTCCAGGGTAGCATTTTCCTTTTTTTTAGGAAGAAATGTGCCAAAATGTGGATTTGTCAGTGCTCGGTGTAAAATGTCCCTCCGAACGCCAGGATCTATTTAAGCACAAACTAGGGCAGTTAACAATCACTGTGGCTGGGCTGGGAGAAAACAGTCAGAGCTACTTTGGCTGAAATCTGTCTCTCCTCTGGGATTTTTGAGGCTAATGGCTCTCCAGCTGGTGTAAGGTGATGCAACATGCCACCCACAGTAAAGCAACATGAACTTGTGGTGTGAATCTGGCACAGAGCTGGCATTTTGTGGCTGTATATCAACTTTGATGAGAGTCTAAATATCAGGAGCAAAAATAAACTATTTGGCAGGCAAATGGAAGGGTATTCCAGATAGCCCCAGCTGCTCTGCTTTGAAGTGATTTTTGTTATCCTGGGCCCATGGGCAGAGTCAAAGGTAGAGTCACAGCAAAAGGGTAGCAGCAAAAGGCAATATTTTCACTATTCTGCCATGGGTTTATCTGTTGCTTTCATCAAAATGTGGGTAGAACATCTAAAATAGGACAGGCACCTTAATGTACATCCCTGGAGAGGTCCCAGTCCCCATCTCAGTCAGGGAAATGGGTGTTGCACGTGGCTTTGAAAAAAAAATGAAGGGGAAATAAAACCCCAACAGATTTGCACATTTGTTTCCCAGTGCCCTAATTTCCCTGTGGAAGCACTCTGTTTTCACTTCCAAGCCATTGTAGCACATCAAAGGCAGTGCTTTTTACATGCTGGCATGTGTTGTGCTGTTCCTTTGGGCTGACACGTGGCAGGATCACAATCCTACTGGAAGCAGAGGATTTATGGTTCTCAATTCCCCACGGAGCAGAGATGAGGAGCCTTTGCTGGTCTTGGGCTGCCTCCACATGGAGCTGACCCCCATGTGTCTGACCCATGGCTTGCCTTTGCTGGCAAATCTGGGTTGGCTGAAGCAGGACTGTGCAGACAGAAAACATCCCACCTACAGCGAGGCAGAAAGGCTGGGGGGATGCTGGTGAGGGTGTGGGTGACACAGCCACAGCAGGATTTCAAGGTGACACCAGAGGGATGTCAGATTCCCATTACTGCAGCTGTGTATCAGTGAAACCCTATCTCTTTGCAAACCTATTCCCAAGACCCCATTTTCCCCAAAAAGAAACATCAACCATGTCTTTGCACAAATCAAAGGCACCAGAAGCAAAGTTACATGTCTAAGCATCCCCAAAAGCTGGGAAAACTGGACTTTATGCTTTCCCTTGCCAATGAACCACAGAGAAATGTCACCTCCTCAGGGAAGGCTTAAGCTCAATTAAGGGCTGTTGGATTTTCAGTGAAAATAGAAACCCTTGTGGAGCAGGGGCTGTGCAAGTTCTTCCTTGCCTGGCTCAGAGATGGATTCTCCACCCATCCCATGGGGACCTCTTCTGCCTGCACTTCCTATTCCAGCCCTGAAGCAGACTTATCTCAGTAAATCTTCTCCTGGGGCAAGCCCTACAGTGGCTTTTGAAAATGCATATTTCTGAAGAATCTAGGCTTTTCTATTCCCAAATATTGATTTAGCAAATTTCTGCTGTTATGACCAAGATACATCCAATGGCTCAGGCTTATTGAAGGAAACTAGTTGATGCTGAAAAGGGACAGAAAAAAGTGTTTCTGAGACAGATTGCCTTTTCCAGCAACAATGGTGTTTCAGTGGAATGAGAGCTTGTGCCTTGGCCCTGGTTTATTTTCAGGGTTGTGATGGGCACTCCTGACTTTCTCCACACAGGGCATCCCGAAAATCTAGCCCTGCTTGGCTGGGCACTGGTGGCATCATGGAAATGCTTGGATTGAGGGGTTATAAATACCAGAGAGGGCATGCTCATGTCAAAATCCAGAGGTACCCTGGCTTTGTCTCTATCTTACTCTGATTTTTCAGCCTTCAGAGGCTGTCAGGTCTTCCCATAGCTGCTTTGGGCTCCCTGGTCCCAGGTGGAGGTTGAGGTTAGAGTTAAGCTTGGAGGTACTTGTGCTACAAACTCAACACAGCTGGGCTTCCTTGGCTCAGAGGACCTCTTGCAGCCCTCCAGCCTTGCTGCCAGAAGGGATTTTGGAAGCCAAAGTGTGCAGAGGTGAGGATGCCCATTTTGGTCCAGTTGCTGCTCAGATGCACAAAGATCAGCACAGTCATGACCAACTCCTACCCCTGGCCCCCATCACTGTGGTGTGACCCACAGCAGCCTGGCAGTGAAAGGATGTGGCTCCCCCCACTGCACCACTCAAGCAGTCAAATGAGCTGCCCAAGGTCACATGAGAGATGTGGGCTGCCTGTGTTTCACCTGCAGCTACTTGATACCCTTGACACTGCACAGGCTGATGTTAAAAAGCATCAGAGAAGAAGACAGTGCAGGAGGTGAGAGCATCACAGTGAGTGCAAATGGTTTTTAAATAGAAGCAGAGCCCCTGTTTCCTTCTTGAATGAGGTTGTAGGACTGGATTTCTCACTGCCAGGTTTGTTGATAGTCGGTGGAAGTAAAAGAAGGTATGTGGCACATTTTGGGAGGTGGCATTATCATAGAGACAATGTGATGTCTCAGAGACTGTAATAAATACTGCTAAATATTTAAGAGCTTATAAATGTTTTAAAAGAATCCCTGAGTAGTAATTGATGGAGTTTAGTCTTGTGTTCAGGAAAACTCCTCCTCACTTTGGGTCATGGAGATGCCTGAGATGCAGGAAGCTGATGACAAAGGCTGTGCAAAAGGAGTCTGTATGGGGTGCATTGATGGGAATGTGACATCAGCTGATATATAATGGTCCCCAGAAGAGCCATGGGTGCTGCAGTCCTGCCAATGCTGCTTTGTCCTCCCAGCACAGCACCCAAAAATCTGCAGTTTTGGTGTGTTTGGGGCAAGTGCTGGGCGGGTGTTGCTGCCACTGAGTTGGGGCACTTGGCTCTGGGCACAACTTGCCCTCCTAGACCCTGTGCACAGAGGAAAGGTTTTGGCTGTTGGCTGTGATTTCAGTGGCTTGGATGTCACTGGAAACTCCTCTGCTGTGTTACACAGGGCTGAGCAGGGATGCCACAGCTCTGAGTGTTTTAAGTGAGACCTGTCCTGGCTCTGCTGTGCTCTGAGGGTGCTGCTGAGTTCCACTGCCGTGCAGAGCCAGGCTGGAGCTCGGTCAGCCTCTCCCTGTCCTCCCAGAGCCCGCTCCATCGATCCCTCCCTCCAGCTAATTATGTATTTCAGCAGGGAGGAAATGGAACAAGGAGGCGGCTGCGCAGGGCCCGCACTTCTTACTCGAGCTGCAGACAGCAAAGTCTCTCTCAAGCTCCTGACAAGCTTTTGTTAGATGGAGGGGGAAGGAATTTTGCTTCTGGACATTTGCTGATGTATTCCCATTTAAGCAAAGGGGAAAGGGTGAGCTGTCATTCTGCTCAGGCATTTCTCCCAGCTCTGTCCCAGGCAGTGACGCTCTCGTTAAACTGCTCTGCAGTTCAGTCATCACAATCAAATAAGATAAAGTGATTCTTGAAATTCAGGGTATTAAAACAATACATCATTAACAAAAGCCTCAGCTCCTGCCTCTTCATCCCTCTTTACTTAAGTCCATTCTTTCATCTCAGATCCCTTGCTATGGGATGCAGTAGCCCTCAGTGCTGCTACTCTACAAGGACTGCAGTGGATAATCGAAGAGCAGCCTGCTGAGATTTTTAATTGCTCAAGTTTTCTTAAGAACCAAGCAAGAGGGTTTTATATTTGAGAGCAGAGTCCTCCTTCGTTGTTTTCCACCAGAAATGGTTTTTACCCAGCTGTTGGTTGGGATATTAACTCTCTTCAGTTACAGATGCACATAGGACCTAAGGAAAATTTAATTAGACAAAAAGGAAGAATAGTGGGGATTTACTGACTTTCAGGATTCAGGCTATTTACAGGCCGTGTTTTTCTGTGCAATTTAGGTCCTGGGCACTGTTTGAAATGAGGCAGATGGGGAAACTCCATGGTCAAACAGGTTTAAAATATCTGAGGTACCAAAACTCCCTATGAGAGGGCCACATCTAAACGACATCTCACAAATCTCTTCCTCCCAGACAAGCTGACCTGGAGCAACCCATCACCCTATAAATCTACGTGGAGGAGATAAAGCAGTCTGTATACAGGCAGATGATACAGATTTGATTAGAATCATCTATTTGCCATCAAATGCTTCATAGTACCCAAAAAACAGCTGTTAAAAAAAAGCCAAGTACCTGTGATGGAGTCAGATAATGTCCCTTTTTTTTTTTTTTTTNCCAACCTGCTACCTCTGAGACCAGCTCTGAACATTGCCATGGACCCCAGAATCCACATTGCTGGACCTTGTGGGCACTGTGCATCCAGAATAGGGGAAGGGACTCTGAAATCTCCCTCTGCAAGAGCAGGGAGGCCCCAGTAAAGCTCTGCTACTTGCAGGCTGATAAGCAAAAGTGGAAAGGGGAATCAAGGGGTCATCCAGTCCCTGGAGAGGAAGCTGTTCTTAGAGCTGGGCACAAACAAAACTGTGGTTGATGAGCAAGGCTTTGTGATTGAAGCTAAAAGTTTGCACATGAAAGTGGATTGTGAAGAACTTCAGAACCTTAAAAAGGCAAGAAAAAAACGTCTAAAGTGCAAAAATAGGGAGTGTGGGCAATTCCAGAGGGGCCTTCTCTTCTACAATTGAAGAAAAATTAATGAAAGAAAATAGAGGAAAAAAATCAGTATCAAAACAGAGCACATTGATCAGCCAGATACCATTTCACCCCACCAAAACCCTCATTTCCATTTGAAGAAATCATCAGAACAATCCTCCAATTCTCACATATCCACAGGGCAGTCCAAGCCCTTTCTACTGCAGAACCTACAAAGAAACTAATCTCAGCACCTCCCTTCCAAATCCAGCTATTTGTTACCTCTGTCTCCAACTCTGAAACACCATGACAGAACCTGAAACCTCTTGACCTTGTCTGGTGATGAATTTAATCCTGGTATTTTACCCAACACCATCTTCAAAACTAACTATTTTGTTTTAATTGAAAAAATTTGCTTTTTTCCTTGCTCTAAAGAGCTGCCTTTTGGTTTTCAAGCTCTGGACACAGTTGTATTAGGGCTTCCTGAGCTGGGGCCACATGAGGAAGTGATTTAATTGTCAAAGCAAGCACAAGCTCATTGTTTGGCAGAGAGCCAGCCTGGGCTTTGGTGTGTTAGCAGAGCTGCATGGATTAGGTTTTGCCTTTGACATTGGTGCCTTGGATTTTGTCCTTTGGGTGGCATTGCTCACATGGGAAGGAAGGAGGAGGCAAACTCTGAGGAGGCCAAGATGGGGAAGATGTGCTTTAGGCAGCAGATCCCACTGCTGAGTGTCTGTGCCGCCTGGTGTGCCCCAGCACTTCGAGCTGAGATCCAAGGCCAGCCTGGGGATGTCTCAGAGGGTCCCCTCCTGGGCTGGCTGCAGGGCAGGAGGGTTAAGCAGCAGCCCATGCTCAGTGCTCCTCTGAGTGGCAGCAAGAAATGAAAGTGAACTGCTTGGGGTTTGCTGTGTGTTGGTCGAGGTGAGCAGGTGGGCTCCCTGCATCCAACAGTGGGGGGGGGTTTAATGTGGCTTTAATGCAGCACTTTGGTCTGAATCTTATTTTTCTACAATTTTAAGACTTTTTGCTTGAGGCCTGCTTTTTTTCTCCATACCTCCTTAGGCTATAAATGGAGTTTCATTTTGGGTTAAAGGCCATCAGTGTTTGTGTCAAGCTTTGGAAACAACCTCTGCCCTCCCTGCCCTTCCACCTTTCCTCCCTCCCACATTAACATCCCAAACTTTTTCTTATAGCCACATCAAGCTAGAATATACAACTGAAGTTTGTGATTCAGAACACCTCTCAAAGAGCAGCTGATGCTGCAAATAACTCAGAGTGTTTTCAGGACTGTGTGGGTGTTTGTCTCAAGCCGTTGGTAGGGATGGCTGCACATCACTGTGTCTCACCTGCTTTTTTGTTATATGTTATATATCTTAGGCAAAGTATTAATTTATGATATTCATTTTGTATACACAGACACAATCCAGCCTCATCTGGGGAGCCCCAGTGATCCAGAATTTTAACTGGCAGACAAAGCAGGGAGCTCTATTGCAGTAAGTTTAGCTCCTCACAAGATTCACTGGTGGGATGCAGTTGCAGATTTGGGGTTGTAAGAAGAATCCCAGCTTTCTGGAATCCCAATGATAATGATGAATCTTAAATTCATATGACTGATGGAAAGAATAACTCAAAGGGAATCTTTCCCCCAGTAGAAGAGACTTCCACATAATTAACTAATCTCCTATTCAGGCAAAAAATCCTATGGGAAAAGGTTGGGTTTTGGTCTGAATAAAACATGGTAAAACCCACACTGAGAAAAATCATGGTTGACATACAATAGTGTGTCTACAGTGACATACCTGTGCAAATATTGTGCTTCCTTTTGGCTTAATTAGTGCCATATGTTAAAGAGGTAAATTGTCTCTCACCATGTTAAGCAAAAAACCCTCCTATTAGGTTCTCAAAGCCCAAATATTTGTCTGAATGATGAAGGTAATATTTTTGCATAAATTCAGCTGTTTGAAATGAATTATTTACAGGATAGAGCACTGTTTTGGTTGAACTTTATAGTGCAGAGCTAGAAGAGTAACACAGATTTTGGTTGAGATTCCTATGGGTTCACAGGATTATGCTTTTGGACTTGAGAAGAAGTGTTCCTCAAACAGAAATGATGAGGGATTTAGAATCTAAATTCTATGTCCTTTCCTCATGAAGTCTCATTTGTCCCTATCAGGTATCTCAAGTATTGTATTCCAGGAGCTCTACAGGATGCATGCATAGAAAATTTCCACACCAAGCCACCCTATTTGAGCTGAAACCTGTCTTCCTGAAAGATGTTTGACTGTTCATTTACAGCCCTCACGTGACAGAGAATCCATCAGGTACCCAGGTACTTCCTCCTACTACTTGATTACCTTCACTCAAACCCACACAACAGATTTGTGGTTTGAAGTGGTGCAGGAATCCACTCTTGGCATCTCACTAGTCCTCATTCTGCTGAATAAAGTTTCCCACTTTCACCACCTATCACATATCCCTCGCCCAAGCAGATCAAGTTAACATCTTTAAGGATGGATCTAGACTGAGCCTCCCTAGTCTCCTGCCACAAAGCCTGACTTCCAAAACTAATGTAATTCTTGTCACTGTTCCTCAGAGAAGGGTTTTGTTAATGCTGTACAAGAAAATAATACAACCTTTCTTCTTCTGCTTGATATTCCCCTGCTCATATCTACAAGGATCGCATTTGCTGCTTTCTTTACAGCACCACACAGAGTTTGCATTCAGTGGGTTGTGCACAATCCACCCTCAGTCATTGACACCACCACTGCTTGGCAGAAGACATTTGCCTTTTGTTTATATTTGATGTGCATTCTTCCTCCCTGGACATATGACTTTGCCTTTGACTTTGCTGTCAAACAAGCCCTTTTTATCAAACAGCCCGAGCCAGGCAGCACAACTGACTCATTACCAGCAGGAATTGCTATTCTGCCCACTTTGTGGTCATGGCCACTTTTTGCCATCAGGGATTATATATTTTCTTTCACATCTTTGATAAAGATACAGTACTGAGCAAAAAGAAAATACCACCGTGAGTCTGTAAGAACAGGCACTGCATACTAATATCTCACTGATCCTTATTTTTTAAAATACTCTTTGTTACTTGTTGTTAGTCCACTGAGTAAGAGCCACTGAATAAGGGCTGCATGGATATCTTTAGTATTACTTAATCAAAATAAGATTAAATGTGAATTTAGAGAAGTCTTTTTCATCAGTGGTTGCTTCCATCAACCAAGTCCCGGTAATTTAATTTAATAATTGTTTTTATTTTTAAATAGTTCCTCTTGATCCTTGTTGGCAATTTCTTTTTGCTTAGGGAAGAGGATTTTTTTTTTTAATTTCAAGCATATTGGTGCCCAGGCCTACATTTTGCTGGCACTTATGAAATGGAATAACAATGTGATCCTTTGCCTCTAGAAAACCATCATTTTCTAACCTGATGTGCAACTCATTATGTTCTACAAAAACAAGGTCTGATGCAGAAATACTCCAAGCTGATTTCAATTACTTTTATATTGTTTATATACTTAGAAACTTATAAACAGCTTTTAGAAAACCCAGGGATGCTTCTCCACTGGTAGCACAGGACCTTCAGTATGTGCTTCCCAGTTTTAAATCTCCTATCAGACATAAAGGATGGATCCTGTCTCTGCACTCCAAGGTGGTCTGCAGTGGACAGTTCACCCTCACACGACTCCTCCCCTGCCAAGTGAGCCCCTATTTGCATAGGGATTTCCAGGCATTTTCAGCTTTACCCAAACCATCAGTATTTATGGCATGTCAGACTGCCTTTGATGGAGACTGCCCTTTCTCCCTCCCTCCCTCCTTCTCTCCCTCCTTCCCTCCCTCTTGTCATGCCTAAGCAGGCTGTAGCAGTGATTCCAGCATCTCCATCATCTGTATCATCACAGGGATGCTCGGTAATATCCATCATCTCACACGAACATTTCCCGTTCCTTCAACCTAGTATCAGTCTAATGGCTGGGTACCAACATCTCCATTTTTGTTGACTTCTGTACCTGGCTGTGGCTGCTTGGCTCTATCCCCTCCCTAGTCAGAGGAAATGGAAGTGCTGCAGCGGCTGCAGACTCGCAGACCCGAGGGCGAATAGCATCGGACAAACAGCGCCAGGACCGACGCCGGGGGCTGCGGGGGCGGGAGCGCCAGAACGCGAGTGGAGAGCGGGGAGCCCGGCCACGCGAGGGGGACAGCCCCAAAGGGCTGGCGACAGCCCCAAAGGACTGGGGCCAGCCCCAAAGGGCTGGGGCCAGCCCCAAAGGGCTGGGGCCGGCTGCCAGCGATGGGAACAGGTTCAGGAGGCCCGGCCGGTCCCCGCCCGCGGCGCCTCAATCACCCCCCGCCGCGGACAGCGCTCGGCCCCGCCGCGGCCCCCGGGAGCGGAGCTGCGCCCCCAAACGCGCCCAGAACCCCCCAACGCCCCCATCCCCACCCCGGGGTGCAGCCCCCAAGCGCCCTCCNCGCCCCTCGGCAGCGCGGCTCCCGCGGGTCCTACACACGCGTGTGTGTGTCTGTGTGTCTGTGTGTGTGTGTGTGTACACCCATCTGCTCACCCCACGGGCACACAGCCATCCCCGCGGCTCCGAGAGGGCACACGGCCCGCCACAGATACGGCCGTGCAGGCACACAGAGATGGGCACACATCCGCATCTGCTCTGTTTACACACACACGGAGGTGCAGCAGGGACACACTGGCATCCCCAGGACGGAGCAGATGTACCAGCAGGTTTAGCCTGCAGATCTGCAGAGGAGAAGGCTGAAGGGTGACCTTATCATGCCCTACAAATCCCTGAAAGGAGGGTGTGACCAGGTGGGGGGTCAGTATTTTCTCCCAGGCAACCAGTGACAGGACAAGGAGACATAGTCTTAGGCCGACAGACATCAGGAAGAATTTCTTCACAGAAGGGGTGGTTAAACATTGGAATGGGCTGCCCAGAGAGGTGGTGCATCCCTGGAGGTGTTCAAGGAAGGACTGGATGTGGCACTTAAAACGCCATGATGTAGTTGACAAGGTGGTACTCAGTCCTAGACTGGACTTGATGACCTCAGAGACCTTTCCCAGCCTGATGATTCTGTGATCTGCACGACTCGGTGCTCAGGGGCAGTTATGTGTGTTCCCCCTGTGCTGCTCAGGTGGTCCCAGCCTAGGACCTGCACAGGCCTCCAGGTGTTCCAGCCCCAGCACAACATTGCTGCAGCTCCCTTTCCTGGGGTTCTATGGGAAAAATAACTTAGGGGGCTTCAGCTTCACCTAACACATCCATTTCATTGCCTGAAAGAGACCAACATCAAACAGACGCTATGCATTCACCAAAAACCAGTCTTTACTGCAAGGTAAACTAGTGCCAGACTACCCAACTGTCTAATTCTCTGAATTTCTCACTTTTAGGACTGCAGCATTGCTGTTCTCCACTAAAGAAGCTCCTTGCCCTGAACAAGGGCCAGCAGAGCCCTCTCTGCTTACAGCCACTGAAGAAGAGCTGCATGCAGCTGTCTTCAGCCCCTTTCCAAAGGCTTTCCTGGCCTTATCTCTGGCTCCTACACACAGAATTTTCCTCTCAGCAGGGAGTTATTTGCCACCAACAGGTCTCCCTTGCTACCTTCATCTGTCTTCCTCCTCTGTCCTTAAGAGGACACTCCCCAGACACTCTGTTCTGCCTTCTCATGGCAGAGGCTTTTAGCCCTACCCACAGCAGTGTGCTGTGTTTCTCTTTGTCCTGCTAAGATTAATTATTCAGTCCTTTGCTTGAAAACTTTTCCCCTCTGTTGAGGGTTAAGTGCTTTCCTTTTGATAGGGAATTTTGTCCCATAAGTTCCTAAGAAACAGTAGTGATGATACTTAAGGAAGACAAAGGAAGTGGCCAAGCCCAGAGGACATCTGGCTGCACCTCTCTGTCTGAGGGTTTCTCAGAAAGGGGCAGAGATACCCGAGAATTGGGCTGGAAAAAGACAGGGACAGAGACAGCTGCGCTCCCTCTCTCTCTCTGTTTCTGAGGGGACGCTCGGAGCTGCCCCCTGGGGCAGGGAATTCGGTGCCAGCCCCGCAGTGCAGCCCAGTGCCTTCTGCTGCCGGGGGAGCCTCTGCTCTGAGAGCAGCCCCTGAACTGGTGCCCGGGCAAGGCCTCCCTCAGAGAGGGACTTTTCCCCCTCTGCCCCAGCGGGGCCCTGAGAGCCCGAACCGCCTCTCCCTGCCCTGAGCGCAGCCACAGCGCCCCTGGCGGCCGTGAGCGGAACTGCAGCGAGGGGGCAGCGCCCGACAGCCCCGAGAGGGCTCTCGGTGGGGCTGGGGCTGTTCGGGGGCACTGCCACAGCTGCTCTGTGTTTGCTTTGTGCACACACCAGCAAAGAGCTGCTACTGCTGCTCCATCTCTGCTGAGAGACCTTCATTTCAAAATACTCGTAATCCCGAGGGGAGATCATCTCATTCCAACCCTGTGTCACGGACAGGGACACCTTTCTTCAGACCAGGTTGCTCCAAGCCCCCTCCAACCTGGCCTTGGACACTTCCAGGGAGAGTTTGAGAGCTGACAGCCCCCTTTGAATAGGCTTTGCAGGTTGGGGATAAGTAAGGAAGCAGACAGAGATGCCAGAATTTAAACAAGCCATTAAAAACTCCACACATATAGCACATGTAGTGTGGAAAGGAGAATGCAGTTTACATGCATTGGCCAGAGGTTCTCATAGTCAGGAAAGGAAATAAAAATACTAAGAGAATACTCTCAAGTAGGAGAAAACAAATGTTTTTAACTGTGTAAATGTCTGTCTACAGGCAAAAATCCTTCCTTCAAGGAATCTACTTTTCTCAGCAGCAGCAGAAGGCCAGGTGGGGAGCTTGCTGCTGTAAACACAAGATTATTAGGTTCTTAGAGTTTTGCTCTCAGTGTTAGTCTCCACAGGCCGATGACAATGGGCTAGTAGGTGGCACAGATGTGGCAGACCTGCTGCAAGATGGCTTGATTGATGGGGGGGATGAGGTGTCCTAAAAGCATCAGTATCACCTTTGCTTGTTGGTCTGAGCTGCAAGAAAGCCCCTTTCATGGGCTGCATGGGGAAAGGTGATAAATACATGAACAAAAAACATCAAGTAAGTAAGGAGACAGTGCTCAGATCTTCTTACTAGCTCTGCATGGACATATGATTCAATGGGATTAGATTTTGGGGTTGTGTTGGACTTTTTCCTGTGCTGCTCCTCCAAGCTTGCCCTGCAAAGGAGAGACTCAGGACCTTAGGAAAAGAAGTGTCTCTGCAGTTTAGCACTGGTGCTATGCACAGCATAACTCTGCCTTTAAAACCACAGATCTTGTCATCAGGGAAAAGGCTGCTCCTCTCCTGAACATTCCTACAAAAGATAGTGTCCTACCCCCTTCCCCTGGGGGTGGTACAACTGCCCTGATATGAAACACAGGGGTGTGCCCTTTACAAGGAGATTCTTCAGTGACTCCTTTTATACAGAAGAGGCTGAAGTTGAGGTGAGACAGGTGAATTTTTTGTTAATCCTAACCCCATTCCCTGCTAATTTTGCATAGGCAGTTTTGCAGGGGGGCATGTTTTCCCTTCTGTAGCTTATACAGCCTGCAGCTGTAGGAGCATTTAAGTGCTGCTGTTGCAAAAGACACAAATCTCCCACTGCCTGGTGATGCCAAACACATCCCTCTGGTCCTGACAGCTCCTGCCATGCAGCCAAATCTCTCTGCCTGCTTTGTTCCACACGGGGGTTTGACCTTAAACACTGGTGAAAGATCAAGATCAGCTGTTCAGAGGTGGATTACGCTCTGCCTGGCTGTGGTGGGGACAAGGTCTGGCCAGCACTGCCTGGATGAGGTCTGGGCAGTCTGTCTGTCTGTCTGTCGCTCTTCCCTGGCTTTCCTGCTGCCTGCCGGTTGGTGAGTGATGTAGTAAATCAGCTGTCACTTAGCAACGCTGCCGGCTGGGGAGCGGCAGCAGCTTTTGCTGCAGGAGCCATGCCTTCAAGGCTGTGCAGTGGTTATTTCACTTCTTTCCCCTCAGTGTTCTCCAGCCCTGCATGTATTCTCTTTTTTCTTGCTGCCTTCCCTGAACGTGTGGGTGCAGGTTTCCCACAGCTGAAGACATCAGCCCCAGCTGCAGGAGCCACATGTTCCCTGCCAGCCCTCCCTGTGATTGTTGTGCAGCGCTGGAGCACCCCGAGACCCCCCACAAATCTGAGCTCCAACCCAGCCCATGGTGGCAAGCAGCCATCTGCCACCTGCAGAGCTGCTACAGCAGGTCACAGAGAGGGTGGAAGGATCAGTAGCTGGGGTTTATTCCCTGAGGAAGAAAACAGCATGGAGGAACACCAGGATCGGCCTACACAGGGAGCTCATATCAGCACTGCAAAATCATTGCCTGTGGGACTTGAGACCTGTTAAGCACACCTGAAACAGGGCCTGTGGCCCACACCAAAGGTATTTCTCACGTGGATTTGTCCAGCTGTTTGCCATCTGCACAGCCAGGCCCCAAGAGCAGGGGGCAGAAGGCAGGAAGATCATGGCTGTGTTCACTGAGGTGAGGGATGGGGACCCTTCAGTTCTCCCAGCATTGCCTCTCACCTTGTCCCTCCTCTTGGGCTCAGGAGGAGGAGGAGGAGGAGAAACCTTCCATATTAAGACTTTTAAACTGACAGTCTACAAACTCTTCAGAAGAACCCAAACCTATGAGAGAAAAGGACAATTAGAGGGGCTTAAACCTATCCTGGCACATTTTGGAACCTTTTCTGACAAGGGCTAAGAAGCAGATTCAGTTCTGCTCCCCACATGCCATCCCTATGACTCTAAGAAATTTTTGTAATGCAACAATGCCCTTTAAAAGGGTCTGGGGAGAGTTCTGGACAATGAGCCCTTAGTGATGCAGCTTCTAAGAGCTGCACTTGTGCACTGATCAAGGAGAAAAATCTCAGAGTACAAACTCTGCCTGCTTCAGCCCAGGACAGGCTCCAGGCAGGCAGGAGCAGTTTGCCCAGTGCTGAACCAGTTTGCTCTTGCTCTGCAGCTAAGAGGCTGTGGGGATGGAGCTGAGCCCTGGGCCCTGCTGCAGTGCCTGCCTGAGGGGCTGCACAGCATTCCACGGCTGTGGACACGGCTCACTGCCCAGCCCTGCTCGCACTGAAACCAGGAAAGCCATTCTGCAGCCTTGCAAGGCTCCTGTTTGAACATGTGGGGCCCTGAAAATGATTTCCTTAAACAGGTTCTTTTTTCAACCTGAAAAAAATGTGGAGGATTTATTTTTTGAAACCTGATCTTTCGTTTTGTCCTCGGGGTCACTTACAGACTCAAATGACACAACTTGCATTAGCCAGCCACCTCATGCTCATCTGATCCCAAATTGTCCTCTGCCTCATTTCTGCAGGCTGGCTCATGTGCTTGAATGGACACTGAACTCAGTGGGAATTTTCCTGCCATGGGAAGACGAATTGGAGCACCAAACAAGCCACCAAATCTGCATGGGAGGTGGCACCACGTGGTACAGATAGTGGAGAAAGTGTGAATATTGATAGAATGTTGTACCCAGGTGCACGGCTGCTGCCTGATGTGGCCGTGTCCTGGCTCCATGCTGAGATGACCATACCTGGAGCATTATGTCCAGCTCCAGGGTCCCTCAGCCCTCTCTGTCCCTGCCTGCAGGGAGGGCTCAGGGCAAGGACCAGGCTCTGCTCCCTGGGGCCCAGCAATGCCACAAGAGACCACGGGCACAAATGGATGCCCAGGAAGTTCTACCTGAACATGACAAAGAACTTCTGTCCTGTGCAGTGACCGAGTACTGGAACAGAGACCAGGGAGGGTGTGGTCTCTCTCACTGGGGATATTCCAGACCTGTCTGGACACAATCCTGCACCATGTGCTCTGGGATGACCCTGCTTGAGCAGGGAGGTGGGACCCGATGACCCACGGTGGTCCCTTCCAACCTGCCTGTTCTGCGATCCTGTGACTCCCTGACTGGGGCTCCTGCCAGCCCACGGGCCTCTGGGCAAGCGGCCCCTCCGAGGGCCGAGAGGCGCTGTGACAAAGGCGGC
>VZRX01023837.1:154448-173886 GCA_013398075.1 Notiomystis cincta
GGAGAAGCAGGAGTCGTGTGCCAGCCCTCGCCATCAGCTGGAAGTCCTCAGTCACGGCTGGCATTCGGTCGGTGCTGGGGACTGTCAGCTGAGGGGCTGGGAGAGAAACGGGGCTGCGAGGGCTCTGCTTTGGAGCAGAACCGTTCCCGAGTCCCTCAGGTCGAGAGCACGAGTTGCCTCACGCTGATGCGAGCAGAACTTGGATGGGCTTTGGGGTGAACTTACACCGAAATGCTCGTTCTGTAGGGGCTTTGGAAAGCAGCGTGGGGAGCTACAAATGGCCTTTCAGTAGCTGTAAAGGACTCAGTGTCCAGGTTGATGGTGGTGTGTCACCCCCGATCCTCCCAGAACACCCCAGAAAAGGAGTAGGTATGCCAAAAAGGCACACACATTCCTCCTGAGGAGCTCAGGGCTTGGGAAGGGTTTAGGAGTGAATTCAGTGAGGATTTTACGTTTTGAAATCCCTTTCTATCCAAAGTTCTGAAACACTTCAGTGGTCTCTCCTTGCTGATTCTCCAAATTCTTCCCTTCCTCTTCATCTTTTATGTCTTCTTTATCTTTTATCTCTCCTTCCTTCTGTTAGCCCAGATCCTACCTCAAGTTTATTTCTTCAAAAAAGAAAAGAATGTAACCTTTTTATCTAATAGTGAGTTTATGAACCTTTTTCTCTTCCAGGTGAGTACACCTATGCTGTCATAAAACTTCTTCATTCTTTCTTTCCTGTTACATTATGAAAAAACTCTTATTATTAGCAGTCTTCTACCAGTAAAAGACTTACTTTTTTATTGTAAGTTGTGTCTTAATAATATAACCTCTGCCTCCCTGTTCCTTCTTGTGACTGCACGTGTCCTTTGGCTGCTTTGGGTTGTGGGAGGCTGTACCACTGAAGTCACACATGTCCCTGCCCTGTCACCTTCCTGCACCACCAGGCTCTTCCTTAGCATTCTGCTGTGCCAAGCTGCAGATCCTACCTGCAAGCTGTGGGCAGGAATCACCTGTTTCTCCTCTTTGTGCCACACTTCAGCTCATCCTGGGCTGTTCTTGCATTTTCCTGACTGTTTTGTTTGTATTGTGCCAAAGCTGCAGGACTGAAGCAGGAGTGCACTGATGTGTTACAGGCAGTGACTCTGTCACCAAGAATCTCACCTCTTCCTAAAACCACAGGGCAGTCCCCCTTCTAAACTTTGCAGGCACTCTGTCCATCATCTTCTTTCTGCCTCTAAAGACTGTTTGGGTTTGTTCTCTTTGGGGAAGGTTTCCTTGAAAAGCTGTGAAATGCTTTTTATATCCGCAGAACGAACATGTAAATAGTTTGATTTGCATAGGGCAGAAATGCAGCTGCAGATACTGTAGCCCAAGCTCATAAAGGGAACTGGGAATAAAGCCTCAGACTCTTGGAGCCAATCCTGGTAGTCCTCTGTCTTCCTCCTTTTTGCTGTGGCAGGACAGGCTCAATCCCACTATAATGAAGAAGGAATAGACCAAAGTGTAACAATGTGAGAGGGCATCTTAACAAAACATTGTGCCAAATGAAGACACAGGGCAATTAGCCCTCTGACTTCATTGTCTTAACACTAAGGAGGGACAGAAGAGTTTCTGCAAGAAATATTTTTTCTGTGTGTTTGAATTTTAGACAGAAGTGAGCCAGATTTCTAAGCTGAACATGTCATAGCTGAATATCTAGTGAAATAATGAGTCTGCAGAAATGGAGCTGCTGAAAAGATGAGCAGGGAAGAAGGGACTTTTGGCTGGACTAGCTTAACTCTTCCACTTCTAGATTCTTGCTTTCTGTATGTGTGTGATTCAGCTGTTTTCAAATGCTGTCCTTGAAGGATTGTGCCCCTTCAGTCAACCTGTGAGAACTGAGGAACACATGAGCCTCCTACAGAAGTCTTCCAGGAAGAGCAGATAAGGTCAGGCTTCTTGTACTGAGTCTTTGAAAAGTTGCAGGACAGTCTGTTTTTAAGTCATCCCAACAGATTTTGGGGATTTTTGCTTTCCCAGTCTTATCCTTCCCAAGGTCACCTGTCAGGAGTATTGGAGTGTATTCTCTCCCATCTGGTTTCCTACATATTTCTCTCATTGTTTGAGTCACTTTCCAAAGATTTGCACTGCATCTGATAAAGGTGAGTAGACCTTTCAGAGGGTTTTTTTAGGAGATAAGAACCTAAAAGATATTTTAGGAAACAGGGATACAGTTCAAGTCTCCCTGTTCAGGTGAATCTGTTCATCACATCTGGCTGAAAATTTGTGTCCATGCTATTTGTGCTGCTTGGGAAATCTACAAGTACTCCCCAAAAATGAAATTAATCTCATGGGGCACTTGTCTTACAGTAGGTGTTTCATGTATCTTGCTAGATGTAAAAGAAGTCACTTCTAAGCAAAGTATCACTGATGGAAGTTTCTGTGCTCTTGCGTAAGAAATCCTGAGCACATCCATTTTTTAAGCCACTGTTGAGCTTTAGTCCATGTTTGTTCACTTTAGAGAAATGATCTTCAGTGCTAATTTTATATGTTAATGTTCAACATGGAGTTAACTAGGATTCAGAAGTTTAGCAGTTTGACATATGACTGTCTCAGTTGCATTTCAAAAAGATGTGAGCTCAGTTACCAGTTAAATGTGGCGTTGCCCTGGTAAATTGTGGCTTTTAGCACAAGCACAAATGTAGAATAAAAAGTGTTTGAATTACAGGGCTTGAACACTGCTTAGAAATTCCAGTGCTGATGAACCAGTAGGTAGTTTCCTGTAGCCTTATGATGAGGCTATAACCAACTTCATTAAAGGTTTGACTGCTTTAATAATTCAAATTGTGGGTCTCTTTTTGAAGACTCATCAGTAGCTCCATTAACTTCTGCATCTGCTGTGTCTCTTCATGGTTGCTGTCTGCTGGCCCGTGACACACCTCTTGCAGTTTCTTCACTGTTAAGGAGAGGGGTAGAGCAGAGGTAATTGCAGTCTGTGTGTGAGCATGTACTGATCCTGGTCAGGATGATGGAGAGGTGATGCTTGTCCGTGCTGGAAGGACACCAACCAGAGTACTGGTTGAATGAGTCTCAGCAAGAGACTAAGTCAGTTACTTAATTATCTTGAGAGTATATGAAGGAAAAAGTTTGTAAAAGTAACCACTGAGCAGAGAACCCTGTGTGCCTGCAGTGGCTTCCTGGAGTTTGCAGGATCACAAGGCTGGAGGAGAGGCCTCAGAAGGCCCCTGTCCAGCCTCCTGCTGACAGCAGAGACAGCTCTGGGGTCAGACCAAGTGCCCAGGGCTTGAAAACCTCCAGGGATGGAGACATCTCAGCCTTTTGGGGCAACCTGTGCTGCTGCTTGCATGTCCTTGTGGTGGAAAAGATTTTCTGTACATCCAGTCTGAACCTCTCCTTTTTTAACTTATGCCCGTTGTCTCTTGTCCTCCCACCACATGGAGAGCCTGGATCCATCTTCTCAATCCCCTTCCTGGATGGAGGAATGTGGCAGCTGTGGGTGCCCTGGAGCCTTCCCAACCTCAGGCTGACCCCCACAGCCTCTCCTCCAGCCCCAAATGCAAGTGCTCCAGCCCTGACTGCCCTGGAGGCCTTGCTCCAGTTGTTCCACAGCTTTCTTGATTTGTCTTGGTATCTGAACAAGACCAGTCTGTCTTGGAAAGTATTCCTTCCAGCTTTTTGTTTTCTGAAATGATTAATGCTGCTTTCATACAGTCTTCACTCTTGAATTTTAAACGGGGGAGGCATAGTGCTTTGGCCTTCCAGGAGACACCTCATAGCACGATGTTTTCTTTGGGGGAACATAAAGTCTCCTAGTTTGGTCTCTTTTTTTTCTCTTTACAAGATGTCTTCACCATTTGATAGCTAGAATTTCTGCCAATATTTAATATGAGCAACACTTCTTAGTCTTCTTTGAGGGTGAGGGTAATGATTTAAAAAGGCAAAGATTGGTGATGGCTCCTATTTACTTAGGATCAACCAGCTTTTTGTGATGACCTATGAAGTAAAAAGAATCACAACAAAAAAAGTGTCAACCAATTCCCCACTGAGCTTTCTGCTGAAGGAAATACATCTTGCTGAGAGCCCCAAGTCACACAGCATACTCCTCAGGTGTCTGGACAGCAATTACTTGCTCTCTTTTTCCTACCATGGGCATCTGAATTATTGTGCTAAAGTCTGTGTGTACTGTCAGACCTGTGATCATTTTTTTGTTTTTCAAACCTGGTTTCCTAAGGAAACAAGGTTTGTTCAAGTGTGCTGAAGTTGGTTGTTGCCATTATAACTTTGTGAAAGTTAGCTGGTTGGGTGATCATGTTTGGGTGACCCAAATGAGTGTGCCTGATGAGAGAGAAGCAGGCAGAGCCCAGCTGGGGTAAAGCAGCACTTCCTGAACTCTCGCTCAGCTGTGGTGTGCTTGTTTCTGTGCTGGGGTTTGAGTGTGATCCTCCATTGGGAGGTAGCAGCAGGGATGGGAGTGCCTTTGCAGGTTAGCAGGTGCTTGGCACATTATCCTGCTGGAGGGACTGGCAGGAAGGTGAATATGTGCCAGAGGGAAGAGAATGTGACTTAGCATTTGGCATAAGCTTGGCCATACAGACCAAGAGTGGGTTTTAGACTTGAACAGCTCTTGGCAGAAGTTTCTCGCTCTCCCTCAACCCTGATGTGATGGCAGAAGTTTATGGCCAAGTCTAAAGTAAGCTCACCTGGGGCACCACAGTAGGTTAAAACTGCTTTAGTTTTGTTTTTTACCCACGGGGTTTTGTCCCTGTTGGTTTCCTGATCCCAATCATCACGTTACTACAGATGTGCTGACCAGAAGGGTGAAGTTGTGTGCAACAGGACTGAAGCGCTCTTGGTTAAGAGCAGGGTAGGACTGCTGCTTGGAGTGATAGTGCTCCTTGTCACTGAAGTGCTCACTGACCCAGAACCCAGTAAATAGTGCCCTGTTTCCTCGAATATGGCTGTAGCTATATATAGAATATCATCCTTATAGAATGTACCTGGTATCACTGCCAAAAAGCTGTACCCCTCTTTCCAGCCTGGTCTGAGAGTCTCCCCTTGCTGCAGAGCACAGCTTGTTGTGGATGCTGTTGCTGCACTTTGTGTGTGCTCTGCTGTGAGGTTACTGTACAGCAGCGTTCCAGTGACCCAGTAGTGCAGGTTAGCGTAAGTAAAGTTACAGCTGGAGTTATTAATTTATTTCTGATGGCAGAGATGATTCTGTAGCAGTTAGTTCTCGTTCTAACCTGCATATTCCTATGTAATTTGATGTTTATTGGAAAAGAGAAAGTTTTGTTGTGGCAGTAAATCCAGGTGATGCTTGTTTGAAGTGGGGGAGTGCACCAAAGCATTTTGAGGAGGCTGCCCCCATCCCTGAGTATGGGGGCTGGAGGGTTTTTTCCCCCTCAGTTTCTTGATTTCAGTGCATGGTAAGAAGGTACATATTCTTGGTGAATTAGCTGTTTTATTTAAGTATTCAGTATAAAGTATACTGTGATATTCTGGATACTTGTAAAATCTGTTTGTTCTATCCTAAGAAGTTGTAACAAGTAACCATAGCTTGGTCCAGTGAGATGATTTTTCCCCTCTAAACTGATCTGGGCGCTGAATTGTATCACAAACATTTAAGTTAAGCAACTTAAAGCTCTGTTTAAATCAATCTGTCTGGAAATTGAAGTTGCCCTGCTTTTCTTAGTTTGCCACATTGGCTGTTGTGGGAATTTTCAGATGTCTTGGTGCTTCCTACTGGAGAAAGAAAGGTTGGGTTGATGGGAGAAGACAGTGAGTGGCTTGATGGATAAATGCCTTGGCATCTTCCCTGCCCTGCTTAGCCAGCAAAAATGAGTATAAAAGAGAAGTAATTGCAGTTCAAGTGCGTGGTGGCTGGGGAGGGAAGAGAGGATAATTTGCTGTAGGATCTGATTTTGTTGGATGAGGAGCTACTGGAGATTGTAGAGGTTAAAGGGTTCTTCATCACTGCTGCTAGATCTTGACAACAGCAGCAAGCAGAGATTCACTCATAGCAGCGGGCTGGTAGAAGAGCAATTAAAGAATGCAGCTATGATTTGTAAGGAATATATGTGGGAGGACACTAGTTGTTGCTTTCATTACTTTGAACTTGAATATTGTCCTTATCTTACTGGAAAAACTGCACAGTTGCTGTCAGGCAGGAGGGGAATAAACCCACAGATTTTTTCTTTAAAATCGTTAGCAGAGATGCATATTTGATTCTGTACTTTTTAATGTATTACAAGGGAGGTCACAGATTCCAGTGGTGTTTGGGAAAACATAGGTTTCCCTGTGCTCAGGGAGGGATATGGAATCTTATTTCTCCATCTTACTGCTGTGGACAGAATAGAGGCGTACAGATGGTTTGTTTTGAAGTGACATGAGGACTCTAGGCCAGAGTTTCTCACAGTTCCATGCAGGATGGAGGGCTGGTGGCTTTGTTTGTGTGTGCCTGCTGAACACTCCAGGTGTGGCACTGAACAAGGTTTTGCCAGAAGCTTTAACAGCTCTACTGGAGTCATCACCAGCTGCCACTTGTGCAGCCCTGCTCTGAGTCCTGCCTTTGGGCCACGTTTCTACACTTGTCTGCCCACTGCTGCTCTTCCCATTTGAACTGCAGACAAATTTTTGATTGTAAACTTGGAGACTTCTCGGATGACCAAATGGGAGGGAAATGGCTGAAACAGTGTTCTGAAGCTGAGCATTTAAATTCCCCTGAGTTAAATCAGCAGGTACTTGTTCAGATCAATGTAATGCTCTGAGTTGAGTGGAATAAACTTTTTTGAGTGCCATTAGGGCTGCTTTCTCTTCTACCTGTATTCTGAATAATCCACTTCTCTTGGATTATTCACACTGGCTTCTACACTCAAGAGATTATTGTAAGGTACCAGAAGGCTGAGGAGTCTCTGAATCTCTTGGGATTGTTATAGAGCTGTGGGAGACAGACTGAATTTCACTGATGGGACTCAAATCAGAGATACCCTTGAGGTACTTAGGAGTCCTGCTAGAGTTAATATTCTCTTCCATCTTCAGGGAAAAGAAAGATATTATTTCTGGAAGTACTTACAATGTCCTGAATACATCAACAGTCTATTTCTCATCTTTTAATTTCATTGGTTTTGGTGCTGAAAGTGTCCTCTAGTGCTCAGCCTCGTTGTACAGTTTTCTGCTTCATCTAATGGTCATATGGGTAAAGCTGATTTTTGCTTTATTTCTCCCCTTCCTCTCCTCTGAAGCATTGTCTGTTTTCAGTCTGCAGGCCCTGCTTTTCATACAGCTGAACTATCTGAGAACTACTCTCTAGCTGTT
Source organism: Notiomystis cincta (assembly GCA_013398075.1). Lineage (NCBI taxonomy): Eukaryota > Metazoa > Chordata > Aves > Passeriformes > Notiomystidae > Notiomystis > Notiomystis cincta. The sequence continues at coordinate 161,748 of VZRX01023837.1, forward strand.
AGGAAATGAGAAATTAATTCTGGGTGTGGAACCTTTAAGACGGATTCTGCCAAAATATTGTGGGGAACATTTCTTGAACTACTTAAAGAAAAGAACTTTTTTTGTTTGGAAAACAGTAAAACAGACCTTTGGGCATTAAGTGTCTTTATTTCAGACGAGGGTGTTTCATGATGCCTTGATTTAATGAGGCCTTGAGAGCTGTTCCTATTTGGTCAGGCTACAGCAAAGGCAGCTTGTTTGGAGCCAGCCTGTTTTGGGCCCCCTGGATCCCTCTGTAGTCTGTGCTATGTTATTTACCACATCTTAACTTCTCTACACATGAAGAATAAATGAATTTTTGATAAGTCTGTTGGGAAGACCATTTTCCCTCTTTGTTTTATGACAGTCCTGTAAATTGTGCTACTGTCTGTTGCAGTAAAATTCTCCTAGTATTTGATTTGCCATGTCCTGTGTTCTTGCCATGATGTGAAGAAAGCATGTGGATATTGCTATGTGTCAAACAGCTGTGACTGTGTGATAATCTTTTTTTAACCCAAATAACCATTGACAGCTTTGGTTTCTTCTGCAGGCCATAAAGGTTTGGGCAGGGCCTTTGGGCATTCCTGCTCGTAGTTCAAGGTACATTTGAGCTGTTACGAGGGGTCTTTGGGGCAGATATTCCAAACTAGCCTAATAATAACAACTGAAAATGGAGATGCTAGTCCTCTGTACCTATGGAAAAGAGAAGGAAGGATGGGACAAGACTTCTGGCTGTTGAAGTGGTCTGTCTTGAAGCAGTGTAAATTGTCAATGACAACACCATGACCAAACTTCTGAGCAGAGAGAATTGATCCAGGCTGATATTCCCAGGAAAAAGCCAGTCTGTTGGTAAGAATAGTGTTCAAAGATTTAAGGCACATTTTTAAGTATTAAAGAAAGACCCAGACCCACCAAAGGTGTATAAAAACATGAAAACTGTAGCAGCTCTTAGAGCTCAAACGTGCTGCTTCAGTTCTGTCACAGTTTGAGAGACAGGTGTCTGCCAAGGAAGGCAGGAGCCTCCCTTGGGATGGAAAATGCAAACCCCTCCCCTGGGGATTATGAGTATTTTGAAAGGAAGGGTCTCTCAGCAGAGATGGGAGCAGCAGTAGCAGCTCTTTGCTGGTGTGTGCACAAAGCAAACACAGAGCAGCTGTGGCAGTGTCCCTGAACAGCCCCAGACCCCACTGCCAGCCTTCCCTGGGCTTGGCCACTTCCTTTGTTCTCTTTAAGTATCATCATTACTATTCCTTTGGAATGTATGGGACAAAATTCGCTAACGAAAGGAGACAACTTAACCCTCAACAAGTTACAAGTAAAATAAAGGAAATATTATTTCAATTTTAAGAAAAAGATGAGATTTCTATATAGGTTAATGATTGTAAATTAAATTATTAAAATATGTAGAGTAAACTTGCAGTAAAAATCTAGAAGGTGTTTCAGTTTGTCTTAATACCATTGATTGGTGTAATGTTGAACATATATGTGAAATCTTTAACTAGAAAATAAGTGATAAAATCCTTAATATGCATTGTTGACATGCATTTGAATTATTACAGCAGGTTTTAATTTATGAGCATGTCACATAGATTATGCAAGGGCATGAACATCTGGCAGGTTTTCCACTCAGCTTGGACATACTATGACTATTTAATTTAGAGATTTATTTTGTTTTGAGGCAAATGGTAGGAGCTATGGGGCTTGGGGCAAAGACAGCTGTAGGGGATTGTGCCTTGTTCGGACTTCAGCTGAAGTACTCTGATATCAAAGACTAAAATAATCTCTAATGCTTGAAAGTACCCAGAAAAACTATTTCCAGTGTGTTTCTAATGAAGACAGTCAAGTGTTTGCTGATGCTGCTTGTGCAACTACAGACTGTTTGGGTAGTTTCCATCATACGTGGCCAGTCAGAAGTCAGCACTAAGAAAATTGCTCTGTCTGCCTGTAACATGTGGTAAGAATTTGGAGATACTCGTTCAAGATCAGTTAAAATCCTGTACTCTTTGATTAAAAATGGTTACAAAAATCTATCTTCTGTCCTGTATAACTGATTCTGTTAATTCCTGAATTAATTCTTTGAGAACTGCAATGCTGGAGCATTAGGTGATGTGGGTCAAGAGTGTTTTGTCTTCAGGAAGGAGAGATGCAGAAGACATGTAGATCTTTGGGCCTTTAGGACTCAGGTGCAGGAAATTTTTTATGTATAATAGAAATGCTGTTGAACATATAGATTTCAGATTTTGGTATTAAAGCAGCATGATTCACCTGGTTTCCCTGCTTTATTGTCAAATTGCTGAAGCACAGTGCCAAGATTATTCTATTTTCAAACTTCTTTTGGACTTCCTGGTACACTACACAAAAGAAGTGACTATGAAATCCAGTCTATAGTGATTGCAAAGCAGAATGCAAATGGGCCCGTGCAGCCTGAGTAACACACAAATGTTGAGTTACTAACTGGCAACTGTGTAGCCACGTGGCAAATCTTTTGATGGCCTTGTCTCTTCTTGCTTAATATGCCTCAAAGATTCAGAAAATATCTTCTCTCAGTGGGGATAGTCACTGTGCTTCCCCACATTCCAAAAGTAGCAATGGGTTGAGCAAGGCTGGTAATGTTTGCTGCAGGATTTGGTGGGAGGAAGGAGATGGAGTGGGTGAACCCAAGGCACACAGCAATTCCTGAAGGCAAGACAGAATGCCATGTGGGAATGGTTTGGCAGTGTCTGGGATGCTGCTTTGGGCTGTGGAGGTGACTTGGCAGGACTTCAAAAACAAGCAACTGAATGTTTGTCAGGAATAACATCAGGGTGATGGAATGGGCTACATAACCTTTTGAGGTACTTTCTAGCCTTACAATTTGATCTTCAGGTGGGATGTTTTAATCCATTGCAATGGAGCCTTTTCCTCAGCCTTTCCAGAGGGTAATGAGGTCTGGTCTGACTGCTGAAAGGGAGACTGTGGTCTGGAAAACTGCATTCACATTATTCTTTTCTACAGTTAATGTTTAGTAAAGGTCTGCTAAACCCCCAAATTTTTCCAGATATGATTCATAAAGCAGATACTGATTTGTAGTCAGCTGAACATCATGTGAACTTTTCAGACACAGAACTAGAAAGAGCTGTCTTTAGGTCTCGAGATTTAAATTTGAAATCAATTTGATTTTTTGTTTTTATAAAAATATTTAGGCCTCACAAATGGATTTAACCTTGGGAGTTATAAATTTGCTCAGATGCTTGCTCCTAACCAATCCATTAGTTTTCAAAATAGGAAAGGAGGTTACTGGTTAACTGGGAGTACCTGAGAGCGCTCAGTGGGACAATGGTGACAGCAGATCTGTTTGGAGGCAGTTTGGGACTGCTGGAGCAGAGCTACGCAGGTCAGCTGGACTTGGGACAGGGAGCTGCACCTCTTCAAGCAGACTGGATTTCCTCCAGACCTGGTCCTCCAGACCAGCTTTTGATGGGGCTCAAAAGCTTCAAGCTGCACCTTTCCTGGAGAGGACAGTTCTTGTAGTAGTGTATCCATCTGCTTCCCTTCTTCTATACTGACAACATTTGCTAGATCTGAGCTGGTTGGATTGGTCATAGGTTTCCCCATCAGCTGAACACAGAACAGAGTAACTTCCCATATTCCAGGAGTACCAGGTTTTGGTGTTGGTCTCAGGTATTGTAGCCAACAGCCCTTCTGGATGAGCCACCCTGAACTGAGGAGAACCAACAGCAGAGGACTGCAGGAGAATCGTGTGTTGCTAAGCCAGAAATTATTTGAATATTCTCTAGCTGAAAAGTAAGTTTATCTCAGAGCAGCATTGTCTATGTGTTTCTGATAGAGAATGGGGAGCAGCTAATGAGACTCCTGTAAACGATTGGCAGTGATGCACTGAGTACCCATTTAATTATCATAAATGGAGAATTATCTCCCTGACTGGTGTTCAGCCTTCTGCCATTACTGTGCTTTCAGAGTGTGGTTTGCATTTAATTCTCCATTAAGATGGAGAATTGAAAATAATTTCTAAAATGCAGCTTGCAATTAGAATCATACCCAGATGCAATCTGAGTGTTTTTGTCAAGGCTTGTCCATACCATGTGGTGTCCTTTCAACTCTCTTAATTATGAAAAGCTGTTTAAAACTTTTGGGTATGTCATGTTCATGTTTTGTGTGATGTTGACTTGATTGAGAGTTTATAAAGTGAATGGGATTGTCAAAAACCAGTTTATAGTTACTGAATGACCACAGTATTTAAATATCAGTTATTTTGCTTTAAGGTTTATGTTTTGGAAGGCCTTGACTATCTGGACGTAGATCTTGGTGTTATGGCTTGGAGAGCACGTGTTGAAAACGCTGTACTCCCCTGTGTCTGCCATAGCAAACTTGCTACAAACACAGTATGAGGGATTATTTGTGCTTTATTTCTGCCACCTCTGATGGTACCATCGAATGGATTTGCTCTTTATCCATCTGCTGCTTAGCAATGAAGACAGTATCTCAAATTCCCAGTAACTGACTCCTCTTTAATGATCATTTCCTCTGTGTCAGAGTCATTCCAGCCTTACTGAGCATAAAGATTTTTTTTTTTGAGCATAAAGCGTTTTCCACTGTGCAAGGGGTAATTTGAGGCAGGGATTGAGAGGAAGGGGTTCTGTAGGGAACACCAAAAATGAGCAAGATATCAGACTTTTATATCCCAAGCTATTAGTGGAGGTTGGAGGCAGCAGGAAACTTGTAGAGCTGAAAGTCAGAATTTACATGCTGCAGTTGTTGCCCTCTTGATGCAAAGTGGAGTGGCCTTTCCAGAGGGAAATGTGTGTCCCTGCTCTCCAGCTCTGTGGGCAGGCGAGAGGGCACATTTTGTCTGCATTGCAAGTGTGGCACTGAACTGGCTGTAATTTCCTTCCTTTGAACTGGATTCTCTACTCTTGTCTGGGAGATCTTGTGCAGTGTCCAGGGAGGGCTGGCATCTGCTGCCCGACCTGATCGGGCTTCTGCAGGGCTGACTTGAAGAGCAGAACTTTGTGAAACTGATTTGATGATACCCAGCTGAAGCTAATCTCAATGCTCAGATTTCTGCATTTTCTGTAATTCTGGAAGTGGTTTTCACAGGGCAAAAGCCATTAAAAGAAGCAAAATAATGTTCACTTGTTTTAACATCTGTTGTCTGCAGTTTCCAGCCTCTTAACACAAGTGAAGGTTTTACCAAGTCAGGAATTGTAATATAGCGAATTACTGCTGGTGTTACTATACATTTATCACCATTGAGACCTGATAGTGTGTGCTCTCATCAGGGTGGGTGTGAAAGAGAAAAAAGGCATAGTTCAAGGGGATTTTGTTGTTGCTGTTCAGAAAGTGTCTGTTGCTTCTCCTCGCTCAGTCTCAAAACCTTGTGAGAATTATTGTGGCAAGTTCCGTTGTAAACCTCTCACATCCCTCTTAGGGCCATAGTCCTAAGACCTGGTAACTCTTCTGTGTGCTTCCCCAAAGTTCCTTGTTGTGGGCAGTGAGGGGGCAGAGCTTTATGTTTTGGTGTCTGTCTCCCTTTGAAGGAGAGGGCTGTCAATGGCTGAGAGGATTGGAGGGCTTGAAGTTTTTGTGCACTTGTACCTTTAAGATTGCCTTGGTTTTGAAAACTCTCCTTGTCCAAGGGATGGTGTAAAGATTGGAGGAGATACACAGATGGATTATGTATTTGATCTTAAATGTTTTGCCTTTCACTTGTTCTCAGGTCAGCTGCAAAGCTGACATATTGTCAACCAGTGCAGTAAATGCAGTACTGTATGGATGTGCTGGGGTATTCCATAGAAGTATTACTTTTTTACTGTTTGCTATTAGAAATTTTCTTTTGAAGGTATTTCTTAACATATGAACGTGTATCAGTGTCTTGAATCGCCACACATTTATTATTTCCTGAGCATGCCTTTTTTATATCTAATAAATTTGTATTAATATTACTAAACCAGACTTTTTCTATACTGAAAATAATGTCAGGGTTACCTATGGAGCTACACTGTCAGCTCATGGAAGGTAAACAAGGTAAAGGGGACTGGAGTTTTTGTGCTTTTCTTTGTTGGGCAGCATCCATTTAGAAGTTATTTTTCTCCCTGCTGTCTTTTGTAAAATTCTACATAACTAGTAGGTCAAGATGATGAATTAAAGCACAGCATAATCAATAGTTTTAAAAAATGACTATGAAAAATGCAGCTGAGCTTTTCTGAGCTAGTGCTAACACTGTGTATTTATTGCCAGCGATTCTTACTCGAATTGGAAAATACAAGTTGTTGGGTACATAGTCTCCAGGTTACTCTCCTGGCTTAACTATTGGAGTTCTATGGAACAGAGCCAGGCATGTTGCTGATCCTGACCAACTGGACCCCATTTCTGAGGCATTTAGCTCACATTCTGACTCCAGGTTGTAAGGAGCAGAGGCTCTGGTGGAGGCAGTGGAATGCTGGAAGCCTGAACTGTGTAGATTTGTATTTCTCTCTGCAGATTAAATCAGAGATTAAGAACCATACAAACTTCCCTTAGGAACACTTTTACCTTTGGGGCATATAATTGTAAAATCTTGGGACAAAGAAACTGACTTCCATGAAACTGGAGAAAGCAAATGAGTTTGAATGAAGCTGACTGCAAGGGTACTTCTGTCCTTATCCAAGCAGGACGATTGTCAGCTCTGTTCAAATTTGGGAAGAGTTGCTTTTTGGTGGTTGCATTTTGAGGATGATTATTATGACTTGCTTCTAATAGAGGAGAAGGAGGAAAGATGGGATTAAGAAATGCCATGCTCTGTGTCCCCATTTCTCAACATCCTTCTCAGCTATGGTGAGAATAGAGCAGGATTGATTCCCTGTGGAGGGGGTTTGTATTCAGGTGGTGATTGGTTTGTTTAATATCTGCTTGCAGAAGTGTAGTTTGTTTTTGGTTTTTTTTTTTTAGCTGGTGATGAAATACTCATTTCTTTGGCTTTGATCTACAGCTATAATCTGATTAAACTGCAGGTCAAGGAAATTAGCTGTACCCTTACTTCAGCTGCCTGTAAGAGGAATAATAAGATTTAAACTAGTTAACACAGAAAATTGACAATAAGATGGTTCTGTTAAAGGTGTTTTTCATTGGCTTGTGTGAGGAGTGTCCTTCCAAGGCACATGGAATGTTTAATTCCATGATCCACAGCCTGAAGATATCTTTCTACTTCAGTAAGAGCTGACATCACCCAGACCTGCCAGCTCCCAAAGCAAGTGATCCCAGAACTTTATGCAAACTGTGGTCATTTAAATTAGGTAGCAACACTTGAAAGTTTGGAACATTAAGAGAGGTAAAGCTGTTAAAGTTGTTAAACAGTACAGGTCTGATGCACAAGTAGGTAGAGTCTATACACAAATTAATAAGTAAAATCTTTGTTGGATGTGATATACCCCTGCAAAATCCTGATTCCATCCATTTGCCCTTTCAGGAGAAGGTTTGTGAGGCTGTTAACAGGAGCTGTTGTCTGAAGCCTGTTGTATTCAGGTGATGTTGAATTAATGGGTGAAGGAAAAATCAAAGATTAAGTTTATCCACAAGTTCACTACTACTGGTATTCAGGCATAACCATCTAGGTTTATGTACAATCCTAGGATTGCTATAAAAATATTTCCTTTTGACAGGTCATAGTTAGAGATAGTTACTTTCTACACATCAGTTCAGGGAAGTCAGAGTTGTATTTCAGAACCCAACCTTTAGCAAAGTGTACCAGCTGTAAAGGATTAGTAGCCAGAGAGTCTCTAAAAATTATAAAGAAAGCTTTCAATTTTAGCAAGTGTTTGTGGCAACTTGCAGGAATTGAAGAAAAAATACTTGTTTTCCATAAAACTGTCAGCCACTTGTATCAGCAAGTTTTCCTCTAGATGTGATGATGTCTTGGATACAGTGCTTGGGGGCTTCTGAATAACCAAACTCCCCTAAATATGCTGTGGAATATTCAGTGTCCATGCTGTTAATGTTTCCTCCTGCTTCCACCTGCCCTGAATCAGCATGGATATGCTTAAATACAGACAAATAAAGAAAAAACCCACTGAGTAGTAGAATCTTTATAAATTTTTGTTGAAGATAACTGTTATTTTGAGGAAAATCTAAAATGCTAGTTGCAAGGTGTTGCTTTGAAGTTCCTTCTGGGTGTGAGCCTTGTCAGATATTGAAATAATGAAATTAAAATATTAATTTAAATGTGTTTGACTTCTAGTATGCTAGCATAAAAAAGTTACCTTTTCTACCCAAAATGAAAGATTTCCCACATTTATTCTGTATGTTCTCAGTATTTTTCTATTCCTTTTCAGAAGAATGAAAACCTTCTGGCAGTGCTCTTGATGAGCCTGGGGATCAGTCACCTCCTGCTGAGGCACGTTAGGCTGCAGTTGCTTTTCATCGTGGTAGTTTTTGCACACACCTCCAGGAAAGAGAACTGCAGAAGCATGAATTTCTGCTTGGAGTGAAACTTCTGACCATTTAATGTTTTTTGTTTTAGAATCACAGAACATGTGATTGGATTCTGATGGCTTTTATAAACCCAGCTGCCTGGATTCATTGCCCATTTCAGTCACATAAATCCTCAATTCCTTATCGAGGGTTGTGTCACTGAGATTTGATGAGGGAACTGATACAGCTGCTGGTGCTTAGGGCTGCTAGGGGAAAACCGGGTGGAGTTCCCCTTCAGGCACGGTGAAAGCAGCATTGTGTTCCTTGTTGGCTTTGTGAGGTCTGGGGTTTTCCACGTTTTTGTAGAACTTGTCATGCCAGAGCAGATTATGCCTGCCACATCCTCACTGTGAAAATGAAAGAGGTTTGGTGTGAGACTTGACTTTGACCTGTTGGACTTTCAGAAATAGAGGATGTTGACTGGGTAACACAAAACTGCTGCTTTGAGAACTTGGTCTTAATTTTATTGGCTAATCTGTGCTTGATAATGAAGCTTGTTAGCAACCCCTGCTTCTGTAGAATGGATATGGCCCTAATAGAGATGCAGGGTGGTGCATGCAGAATGGAAAATTTGTGATTGAGTGCTTTGAATTATAGCAGAACTGAAGACAAGTATTGGAACAGAAACTGGTTCTTTTGGGGACAGTGGTAAAATAGATCCATTTGTTTAGTGATATGCAAATAGTTAGAAGTCAGATGGCAACAAGAGGAAAACTTGAACAGAATAGTTAACCAAATGATCTTTTCTTACATGATTTTAACATGAAATTAAGTTAACTTGCTCTGGTGTTAAAGAGTAGGTGCTACTGCATGATCTTTTGCTGTATCTTTCAGTGTGATGTAAACACTTGAAAATATATATATGGGAGAGACATCCCAATATTTGTGGGATTTTCTTTCTGTAGTGTTTACCAGCTTAAGGGAAACAACTTGTTTTCTTTTTCTGCTTTGGGAAAACTTAATTGATCAAGAATGGTAAAAACTTGGAAGAGGGAAAATAAAATGTGTCTTTCTTGTCTTCCTTTACTAAATCCAGTGGTTCATTCCAGGCTAAATGCAACCTCTAAGGAAAACAGAACTTTATGTACTCTCAGGTTCTTAAGAGAAGAAAAGTTTCTTTTCTCTTCTGTGGGGATTTAAATTTTTATTATCTTATAGTTTTAGAACCTCAAGAGATCGTCCTGACTACTGTGTTTTAAAGTTTTGAAGTTTTTCCGTTGTATGAATAAAATGAAAATTCCTTTCACTATCAAATATTTTTACTGAATTGGATGGGAGGCTGTTGTATTTCAGTTTAAACTTTGACTAAAGCACTCAGTGAATCTACATATTTAGTTAGGAAATTATAAGGAGTAGCTATTATAATATATCAAGGTGGTATATGAAAATACTTGAAATATAATTTTTTGAACTATGGTTTGTCCTTATTTGGTTTTGGACCAAAAAAACTTAGGGAAACTTGACTGAACTGCTGAGTCCAACTAGGCAAGGAGATACTTGAGAATATTCATGAAATGATATAATGTGTAAACAAGTCCTACCATGTTTTCTAGCAGGCAACCTTTTTTGCCCCAGAATGAGTCACTCTAATGTAAATTCAGGATGAGGTGGTGCAATAAAATCTATGGCCAGAAAATCTTGTTAAAAATGCTAAGTGATGGAAGGAGCCATTGGCACTGTGAGAAACTCTTATCAGTCGTTGTAAGTGAACTCCAGTTGGTGCCCACTAGGAGTCCCTGAGCACCAGTAAAGGCCCATTGAGAAGTTTGTTTAAGAATGGGAAGTGCATTTTCTCTCTCTCTCTCTCTCTCTCTAATATTTTGCCACTGATGCAGAACAAGTTTTGTACCCAGGCTGCCCCCTCTTATCCTGGCATAGAATGAAGCTATTTGAAATAAATTGTTTTAGGTGGAAATGAGAAGCAGCATGCTAATGTTAGATCTCTTCTAATTCCTTTGGCCTCTAGGAAGTATTGAAAGACAGTTTATTAAAAATTACAGTGACAATCCCTTCAGTATAGCTTGTTGCAATTTTATAAAATATAGAAGGCAGTCTGTGTTATGGCTGGTGAAGAGATTGGTGCTAAAGTCGCTTGTTCTGTGAGCCCACGAGTCTTCTCTTCCCCTGAAAAAGTGTTTTTAAATAAGTAATTTTGGTAGAAGCTTGGGTCTAGCCAAATGATTAGGTCTGTGCATTTACAAAAAATCTGTCAGCAGTTGTACTGATGTAGAGGCTGAGGCTCTCTTCATCTGAATTCTCTAGGCCACAGTGAGGGCAAACTTTTTGGGGAAAAAAAGCGCTTTTCCCCTTTTAAAGATAATACGTAGTGGAAGGTAGTTCTGCACAAGCAATTTCCACAGGAGCAGTTCTCAGCTTTTAAAGGGGAGAGTCGTTGTGCCTGGAGGAGAATTCTGGGCTCCTGTGTGTGGGTGCAGGCCTGCTGGGTGGTGTCCTGCTGGGGCTGAGCTCTCAGCATTCACAGCTTTGGCAGCACAGATCCTGTTCTTAGCTCAGAGGAGACCTTCACAGCACTGCACGTGTTTGAAGCGTAAGCCACACTGTAGGAACTTGGCTGGCTGTTCAAAAAGTGAATTCCAGCACCTGAGCAGGTCAGCTTTTCCTTGGGAGCAGTGGCATTTGCTGGCTGCCAAGTCCCAGCACCGGGGGTCTGGCTCAGCTCCGTGCCTGAGCAGGCTTCTGGTCAGCAGCGCCGGGGCTGCCAAGGCACAGCACACAGAGCAGGTTCCTGGCCCTCCGCGGCCCTTCTTGGCTCCCAGAGGGGCAGGACCTGCTGGTTCCCCTCCTGCTGGCTGCAGCCACACAGAGCCATCGCTTAGGTGCCTTTTGTTACCTCTGTGGAGAGGAGGAAGAAATGTTTCTTGGGCTTTCAGCTTTCTCCTGACACAGTAGCTAAAATTTGCATTGCTTGTCTCTGTTATCTCTTTTTCCAGTGTTCCCTGCTTTGGGAGTTAAGAAAACATGTTAACACCTTCTTGAAATAAGTAAACTGAAAGAAGCTATCTTAAAGGCATTAAATTTGGATCAAATGAGGAATGTATAGGTTCACTTCTGATACCAGTTAAGATATTCTTGACTTTTGTCTTTGATTTTTGTTCTTGACAATCAAAGCTCTTGGGGCATCCCATTGCTTCTTGGATGGAGGTGGCTATGGTGAGGTGTTAAAGATAATGCTTGCATTTAATAAACAAATTTTGTGAAGGGACTTGCCAATTTACATCTTCCTAGTAAGGTACACCCTATTCTGATACCTTTTTAATTCTCATGTGGACCTCAAAACCTTCCCTATAATTTGTGGTCAGTAGGTAGATCCCAGAACAAAGTGAAAAACTGTTTATAGTCACCACAACTTCACATTGGCAAGAGAAAGTGTATGCTGGTTTCTGCAGCCCCTCTAGGGATTAGGTGGTGCTCTCTCCTGGCTCTCAATTTTTTTCCAAGATGACATCTGATATTCTGTTAGGCACAGTGTGTCTTCCATCTGTTTTTTGGTTTTGTTTTTAGCTTTTGCTTATCTGTTTGTTTTCTGGTTTGTGTTGTTGTTGGGTTTTTTTATGTTTGGTTTGTTTTTTTTGTTGTTGTTGTGGTTTTTGTTTGTTTGCTTGGTTGTTTTTTGTTTTTTTTTTTGCTGAAGCAGTTGTCTCCTTTTATTAGGGAA